>PNEQ01023789.1:0-43248 GCA_003012365.1 Medauroidea extradentata | reverse complement strand
GTCTTTTCTGAACCTCAGAAATCAATATCTCTGTATCTACATCCATTGTTGTACAAAATGCGATACAGCGCGATGTGTTACCTACATGCGTTTCCTACTGACTGAGTGTTGCCGCTACAGTTTAGTCGCCCGTGTGAAGGAACAGGTATGAACCTGTGTGATCCATTCTCGGCGACAGTCGCGCCGCGTCTTTTTGACGTGACGACTAGCAACAAAAATGGAACCGGTTGCATCTTTTTTGTCGCGGCGACTACATTGTCGCTCGTCTGCAAGGTTATATTTACAATCACGTGTTCCATTAAGAGCGACTATTTAGACGCTCAGACGCGGCGACAGAAAGTCGCTTGTGTGCAAGCGCCCTTAAGTTTACTCTCTTTGTGGTCGTCGCCTGGGCGTTGAAGTGCCCGGAGTTGGCGAGAAAGCAGGCGTGTTAGGCCGAGGATATAGTATAAGACTCTTTCGTTCTCGGCAACAAGGGTGGGCGATCGAAAGTCGCCGCAATTAAGATAGGTGACAGTGTGCATTTTAAATGAGAGAGGAAATCAAGCATGAGGTTTCGAAACGATAACACACCAAAGTCGGAACTTCAGAAATATTTAAAGAAATAATTTCCGGTGTTATTATTCGGTATTAATAGAATCACACGTAAATACTTGAACATCTGTGAAAATAAATGTAGGCATTTCTCTTCGACACACTTTTAGATGAGAGAAGTAATGTTACAACTCGTTTTTGAATTCGTTGTTACAATTATGATAAACATTCTTATATTACGATGCTAGTTTAACCCTTATATATTATTCAATATTTACAAATATTTGATATAAGACTAATTTTTGAGCCAGTAGCTTTTATTGTACAGGATGTTGCTGAACAACACCGACAAACTCCGGCAAGCGATTACTTATGAAAAAACAAGCACAAATTATATTTTGCATTTTTCGCAAAAACTTAATATTAAGGGAGTAATGAGTCTTTCAATTTCAAAATTTATAATCGTACTTCCCCAAAATATCGGAAACTAAATGACGTAAAAACCAATATTTTCAGCATTGCTTAATGCTGTTGGGACCTTCAAATCAACAGCAAATACAACTTGATACATTCTACCCCTATGAAAATAATAAGGGTGACTAACCTCTAATTGCATATAACTTTTTTAATAAAGCATTTTCGAACATTTTAAGATAGTTAGTTGAGAAATGAGACCTGTGTAACAAAATAGGCCCTATTGCAACTGTCTAGAACGTACCGTTTGTGACCAAAAAATACTTGAATAATTTGCGCAGACATACAGAGCCTAGATCACAACCTAGATCATAGGCAATCATGCGGACATCCGTGTGATGTGTTCAGCGTACAAACTATGGTGGACATTCGCTGTAAACAAGTACAATACTATTAAAGTCGCAGATCGGTTTGTTGCTAGTATTCTGCGTACATATTTTAGCAGTTGTGAACGAAAATGGTAGGTCTCAGGTAGCTGAAACATGTGTAAATGGTATTGTGTTCGTCACGCTGATAATAAACCAAACACGAATAAATTCATGAGGCAATACTTGAAAAAGAAAAATAATAGTACAGTGTCGGTATCAATGTAGTTTCTTTAAAGCATGTCATCTCCCAATAGTCAGGATTTTAAAAGTAATTGATTTGCATAAACGTTTAGGATCCCCACACGATGCAGCAATAAATCGAGCATGTTACATCTTTGAAAATGTTGTAGGTCACGATATTCTCTTAATTTGTATCATGGGTGTGATTGCAAACACAAAAACAGTTCAGAGAGGTTAGTCTTGTCGAAATAAGCAATTTTCGCCAAATTACTTAAAGAAGTTGCATGCATGCGTAACAGACAAAGAGAGCCTAGCCGTGTAGGCTACTTGCAATACACATGCAGCAGTAGTTGTGCGAGTTGCGATCGTGGATGAGAGGTATTTAAAAAACAAAGTATAACGTGATAGCAATGCATACCACTGTATTGTACACAAGTATTGCAATTAAACAAGTAAATCATTAACTGACACAAAAAAAAAAACGTAAAAGTGTTTTATGACTTTAGGATCAGTAACAAGCAAAAAGGATTTCTTGTAGGAATACTGACAGAAAGAATGAAGAGATTCGGACGGTTCATAAGATTTAAGATTTCGAGAGCCAAAGAGGGATGACATGGTGTAAACATGGCGTTGCACTGGGAATGGAGGGTAAGGAAAATAGGAGATCCACGATAAACACCGACCAACGTCATCGTACCGGCACTACTTCCACATGTGAAAATTGGTCTGACTCCCGGCGGTAATCAAAACCTTATCGCCTTGTAGGGAGACAAGCATCGTGACCATTAGACCGCTGTGGTGGCTGTGCTGCCATACTTTGGAGAAACACATTTGATACCGACACTGTACTATTATTTTTCTTTTTCAAGTATTGCCTGAGGAATTTATTCGTGTTTGGTTTATTATCAGCGTGACAAACACAATACCATTTACACATGTTTCAGCTACCTGGGACCTACCATTTTCGTTCACAACTGCTAAAATATGTGAGCAGAATACTAGCAACAAACTTATCGCGACTTTACAGTATTGTACTTGTTTACTGTGAATGTCCACCATAGTTTGTATGCTGAACGCATCACACTGATGTCCGCAAGATTGCCTGTGATCTAGGCTCTGTATGTCTGCGCGAATTATTCAAGTGTGTTTGGGCACAAACTGTACGTCCTAGACAGTTGCAACAGGAACTTTTTTGTTACAAAGGTCTCATTTCTCAATTAACCATCTTAAAATGTTCGAAATTGCTTTGTTAAAAAAGTTGTATGTAATTAGAGGTTAGCCACCCTTATTATTTTCATAAGGGTGGAATGTATCAAGTTGTATTTGCTGTTGATTTGAAGGTCCCAACAGCATTAAGCAATGCTGAAAATATTGTTTTTTTATGTAATTTAGTTTCCGATGTTTTGGGGGAAATACGATAAATGTTGATATTGAAATTCTCTTTACTCCTTTAATATTATGTTTAGGCGAAAAAAGCCAAATATGATTTGTATTTTTTTTTTCATAAGGAATCGCCTGTCGGAGTTTGTCGGTGTTGTTCAGAAACATCTTGTATAAGATGACCCTGGCGTCAAATTGTGAGTCAATATTTCACGGAAACACTCCGCACATTTGGAGAAAGGAAAAAAACTTTATCTAATCGCTTAATTTTTTTACTACAGCCCGTAACACCAAACGTAAAGTTCGTGGCCCACTGGATGGAGCGTGGTATTGTGGTATGCCATCACACCATTCGTTTTAATGATACACGACACCGCACATATCGCTATACCTGGAACATTAGGAACTGCACAGAACTATGTTTTAAAGCACGTGTTGGACACATTACAGACTAAAGAACACTCACAGTAACCTGTATCTTGATGCTACAGCGGGCAATGAACTACATCATATTTAATGGTCTGCGACACGTATGAGCTTGCCAATACACCGCAGCGCAATCCATTCCACAGTAACATGCTCACTGTACATTATGCATTACGAGCTGTAACAAAAAAATCAAGCATTTTCGGACATATTTTCATATATCCTGATGTTTGTTTCTTTTCGTCCATTAGTAAGGAATGTTTCCTTTGAGTATAGACAAGCAATTTTGCAACATCCTGTATTTTGGACAACGAAAGAACAAAGTGTTGGAATCTCTCGAAGCACCGCACCAGCTGAAAATAGCGCAGAAAATGTCGCGCGGCAAAAAATTCACGAGGCGAAAATGTGCTCGCAAGAAACGAGCTTTTCACCTTTACCGCACGTCGTAGAGAAACGAGATTACAAAAAACTTAATAATGCGGTCGACTGCGGTTCATGCACGACAGAGCGGTGGTTTATTTTATCCTCGTACATCGAGGATTCCTGTACCATAAGCATCCAGAGAGTTAGAAGATAGGAGTTGATGCAGAAAAAGTGAGACGAGATCTGCCTTTGTGCTCAAAGAAAACTGGCCGTACCTTAAGTGCGTTTCTCACATTACTGCGACGATGAACACAAAAGCCGCGAAAAGAGGTGTTTTTCTATTTTACCAAAGATTGTGTACGCTTGAAATATGCATGTCGTTGGTCATTACTTCCTGTGTATATGCAGAGGTATGGCAACACAGATTTCAGTGCCTTTGTCTCGCGTGACGACGTACCCCCGAGCATAAAGTACAACTTAGAATTTACTATTTAATTCCGTAAGCGAAGACAGGGGTGAGAATATTCGGTATGTACAGGATGTTGAGTAAACGATCCTCACATCTAGAGGAACAAAACATCTTGTATGGTTACAGGTTGGAAAACGCACAATTTCTACACTACAGTTCGCAATACATGGTGTTAGGTCCATAGTGCGGATTGGATCATGTTTCTGTGGCATGTCGTTCCTGTACATTGTACAGTATTCTGCTGGCACTAACCCATAAACAGAAGGAATAACTGTGAAAACAGCAACCGCGCGCTATGAATCGTACGTCATGTATTGCGAACTGCGGTGCAGAAATGGTGCGTTTTTGGACCTATGCCCAAAATAACATTTTTTGTTGATCTAGGAATGACGGTTGTTTCTCAAAAATATTGACACATAATTTGTCAACATCCTGTATAGGAGGCCAGGCAAGACAATATGGTGCTGTGCTTTCGTGGTTTCTCGTTACAAAGCGTCACAGAGGTAGGTGTTTGTTACTCAACCTATTTACTCAAGGCGTATTTTTACCAAGGAAAATTTAAATTAAAAACTTAAACATTAATCATAATTAATAATTTCATTATTTCCTACAGATTACTGCAAGTAAGGCACAGGTTAGAAAGAAAATGTGTTTTCTTATGGGAGAGTCTGGCACAGGGAAAAGCTTTGCCGCTAGTTGCGGTACTATCGCTTATAAAACGAGAGACCATAGTAAAATTAATTTTAATTAGGTTTGGCAAAGAGAGAAGTAATCTCTCTATATATAAAAATGAAAGCTGACTTACTGCATATCAAACTGCAGCCCAAACCACTGGACCTAGAATCGAGAAATTTTTTGTGGGGGTTCCCCTCAGGTCGTAGGCGAGCACTACGAAGGAATTTTTCGAAATTCGACCTCTAGGGGGTGAAAAGGGGTGAAATGTATTTCCGAAGAAACATCGATAGAGCTCGAACCCGAAGGCTTATCATCGTGATTTTTACTTTAATAGGACACTCGTAAAATGCATATTGGCAAATTTAAGGATTTTTCGAAATTCAACAATTAAGGGGGTGAAAAGACCTTAAATGTGTTTCCGATTAACTATCGATATCTATCGAATCCTTCGGTATAAACAGCTAGTATTCAATTCAAAATATTGCTTACGTAAATTTCCACAAATTAGTTTTAGGATTTTTTTGAAATTCGACCCCCAAGCAGTAAAAAGGGGCAAAATCAGTTTTTTTAAAATGAATCGTCTATATCTTTGAAACACAATTGGCTATCGTCGTGATTTTTACTTTAATTTGTTACGTATACAAATCTCTGTGCCAGTACTCCAAGACGTTTCGAAATTCTTTAATTGCGGGGGTGAAAATACGTGAAAAGTGTTTTCGATTATCCTTCCATATCTATCGAACCAATCGAGATATCGAAGTGTTCTTTGCTTTAAATTGATGCTTTTGTAATTATCCCAAGTACTATTAAAATATATTTTCCGAATTCGGTCCTAAACCGGTTAAAAAAGGGGTAAATTGTGTTTTCGATTCACAATCGAAATATATCGATCCCGTAGATTTTTATATAGCGACGTGATTTTTATTTAAGAATGATGCTTACTCAAATACCTGCAAAGTAATTTCAGGAATTTTTTAAATTCGCTACCTAAGGAGGTGAAAAGGGTGAAAAGTGGTGAAAAGCGTTTTCAATTAATGGTCGATATATCTTGTGTTTTTCACTACCACGAGACACCAATAAAGTATTCTAAAACGTGATTCAAGGGTTTTTCGAAACTAACTATCGTAGGTGGTGAAAGACCTTGAATGTGTTTTAGATAAATCCTTGATATTTATCGAACCCGTTGAGATATACAATTAATTTTTGCTTCAGGATGATGGTTACAGAAATGATCGCAAAAGCGTTTTAAGATTTTTCGAAATTAGATTTGTTAGTACTGTGCAGGGGTGATATGTGTTTCTTTAGTGATTGATCGATTTTTGATTCGACTGAACGGCCTAGCGATGTGATGTACACTTCAATTGGATACTTATACAAATGTCTAAGGCGTGAATATAAAATATTTAGAAATTCGACACCCAAAAGGGTGAAAAAGCACAAAATTTGTTTTCCACCAACCCACGATATCTATCTAACCAGTAGCGATATTGAGGTGTTGTTCGCGTCAGAGTGATGCTTACGTAAGTATTTAAAAAATTATATGCAATTTTTTTTTACTTTATAAGATAACGTAATTATTAAGAATAAAACTAAGTTGGTCAACATTCAAGGCAGACAATACAAAAAGCAGGAACGAGCAGCGAGAAACAACCTATACAGGAGTTTCGCTCTACAGTAACCTATCGAGACGTGGTGTTGTACAACCTCTATAAGCCCAGGACACAAAAAATGTATTTATTTTTTTAATAAAATTTTATTTTCATGGATTATTTTGGCGTTACGTGATGCAGTTGTTTGTCACTCAGGTCTAAATTCCGGGAGGTTCTGGGCTCGAATTCCGTTAAATGCTGCGTGAAAAAACGTTCAATTCTGACACACAAAAACTACAAGGCAGATCGAATTAGTGCAATTTACATGTAGTCTTTAAAAGGGGTAAAATTGCAGTTCACTTTCCACTTAGGTTCCTCTACAATATCAGCTGACATATCGTCGGTATACTGCCAAAAGTGATTAAGTCATAAATGCTATTTCGTTTAAAAACATTATTAAATTGTATATATTAACAAAAATGTGGTATGTTACTATACTGTGACTTAACAGTACGAAACGACAAATATACTTTAAACTTGGGCAATTGTTCGTGAACAACATATACAATATTCCTAGCATTTTTATAATTTTATCTCATTTTGACTTTGTCACTTTTGGCAGTAAACCAACGATATATCATCTCACTAATCTCAAGTTTGGGGCACCAAATACGTTTCCGCGAAACTTTTACCCACTGAAGCTTTGTTATGGCAATAAAGTAAAAGATAAATATTTTGAAAATATATAATTGAGGGTACCGTCACCAATGGTTGTGCACAGGGTAAAAGAGATGTTTTTCATTCGATTAACCTCTTATTTTAGGTGTCTGTAAGTACCCCACTAGCGCAAATTGGCAGGGCTATAAATAAGGCCCAGGCGAAGTCGCTATTAGTGGCTTTTCGCGTTGAAAGCCATAGCTACTTATCCTGCTGCAGAATTAGTTCAACTAGCCGCTTGGACATTCTAACACTTGATGACTGAAGTACCAATCTTGTGTACAAAGAGGTTTTTCAATTAAAGTAAATATTATCAGTTACGAATAATACTCGCGAGCAAAGCCGCGGGGGACTGCTAGTTTAATATAAATTTGAAGTGAAAACCAAATAATTTCGTCTATTAAATGATCAACTTCATGTAACTTTATACCCACTAAAACTCTGTGCTTCGTCAGTTTACACCCCTAATGATTTCCTTGAAGTGTCGAATATTTCATATTTACCACGGTTCGATGCATACAACAAAATAAGCACTAAAGTATAAAATTGTTTCTTCATTTTAATACACCAAATAGAGAGAGGTGTCCAATTAACCAAACAAACTGCCATCTTTAGCACATCCTTAGTTGCCAACATTTACAGCAACATTGTGTCTTTTTTTGCATAACTTTAATGGCCACAGTAAACAACGGCCTAAATGGTCATTAGTGAGTTGACGCTTCTTTAGCCTCGCGACAACATTTAAACACAGACTAAATAGTCATACAGACGTGAAGTGACGTGCCGACTCAATTAGTACGGGAGAACTTTGCTGCTAACTGGCTGCCCGGTGCTGTTGGTACCAGCCACGCGCCTGTTTGGCTCCTGCATGTTGCTGTAGGTTCCCCTTTGGCTTGACTGCCGGCTAACAGGACATCCGCCTTTACGATGATTGGCGGTAGGCATTCCCGCCATGTTGCTGGCCTTAGACAACTGGGGTTGTCTCGAGGCCTTTTGTCTTTTGTAGTTGGCAAACCTGTTGCCTAGGGACCTTAGAAATGTCACTAGAGGTCTTATTATATTTTCAATAATTATTGTTGAAATATTAAAGGGCATATTAGGTTATCGTTTTATTGTATTTTATTGTATTGTAATTTAATTAGGGTTAGGCATATAATAATCATTCAAAGTATAAATTATAGCCCACAAAGTATGGTTTACGTGTGTCCGCTTGGAGCGTTGCTATCGCGCAGTGGACGGTGCGAATCGTGTGCGAGACTGAGGACTTGGCAAGCAGCGGGCCCCCGATGTGGACGTCTTCGGACTGAGGCTTGTGTGACGGCGTAGCCGAGTTGAAGTCGGCTTGTTATTTTTTTAAATTTAATTTTATTTTAGATACACTTATGTACAGTACTTCCCTGAGATTGAAATACTGATTTCCTCTTAAGCAGGGCTCTAGCTGGAGATCTTGACAATAACATTTGTGAAATAACAGGCAGCCAAACTTAATAATACAAAAACATATTCAGTGTACAAATAGACATTGGTGGAAATGAAGTATAAGCTATAGTTTTGGATTACACATAGTTATCACAGAAATGTTCACAACAGAGTAGTCAGAGCATGCTAATGGCTAACAATACAGAGGAACAGTAGCAGTAAAAACTTACGCCTTCAGAAACATTGATTCCGTACATACGCTTCCAAATACTATTCATAACTTTTGTTCAAACAAGTGGTAGGTACATGTTTAAACTTGTACTGGATCTGAATAGTCATAACTGAAATAAATTGAGATCTACCTAAATATATTGAAACTTAAAATTGTTGAATCAGTGAGATGAAGTAAATGCACATACATGTACTCTCCTATTGGCCTACCTATGTCAGAGGTCATTTTGCACGGCTAGTTTATTGATGATATCTAACTTAACTTCTTTTTAAAATTTTTTAAGCTCCTGAAATTCTTTGTCACCCAGCTTAGGGAAAAGTAAAGTTTGAAGCCTTCAAAAGATATAGACCGTCTTCCATATTATGTTCTCACGGTCTTGAGATAGAGTTTGTTCTTATTCCTTGTGTGTACTTTATGTGCAGTTAGGTGTTTTGGAGCAGTATATAGTACAGCATATTCACGAAGATGTGATATCAAATTGAGTTTGTAGAGTCCTCTAATTGGCAGTAGTCTTGTATTTGTGTAGATGTCAACACTATGATAGTCTTGAGGGAGATTGAATACTATTCTTAGGACTTTGTTTTGAGCTATTTGAAGTGGTGAGAGAGTATTGTTAAGTGTTGCACCCCATATCAAGGATAGATAATTAAGTGAGAGTGAATCAGAGCATCATATATTAGTTCCTTGGTTTTCACTATAGCATATACATCCGGTATAGAGCACATATGACAGGCAGTATTTTCTTGAGAATGCAATCAATATGTTCTTTCCATTTCAGGTGTCTGTCTGTAGTGTGCGGTTGAGGCAAGATGCCTACTTCAATTGCTTGTTTAAGCAATACTAATTCAACGTGTCGGCAAAGTTGACCAGGTGTGGGAAGCTCCTGCAAAAACACCGTGACTGTTTTCGACTACCGTAGCGGCGTGGAACGTGATATACGTCTGGAGGAAGATAGGACATAGGGCCTCGCTGCAATACTGACCAGAAATTGCGTAGTCGTCCCGGCGATCTTTGTAAATCCAGGTACGCGACGTCAACATTATTCGAGCCACAACACTCGCGCTGAGCTTCGCAAGTTATTTTGTGAAACGTATTTTTGATAAACTGAGTACATTCTCGCGGACTGAATTAAGCAGTGTCTAGAACGTTTTCGTAATAGTGGGCTGTAAACTATGAATTGTTTCTTTAATAAAGGCACCGGTGCATAAATAATGTAAAGCTTAATATGGTGTAAAATGTTCCAGATATTACAATAAATAGATAGTTTTCTTGATATCACTTCTGTTTACGTTACACTTCAGAATAGTATTCCAGTTAATGGCCCTTCCGGCGATGTGCCCTTTTTTATGAAATATGTGTAGACCTCAGTGTGGAACAATATCGAGTGAGGCAAGTGTGGTAACCACCTCGCCAGGGCACGTCCCACAGGCTAATGAAGCCATTCTACTAGCGTGTGTGACTGAAGCCGTGCTCCAAATGACTTTGAAGACTGTATTTTGGGTTCTGTGTTTTGTTTACGGTAAGCTTCCAATGGAAACACGTCGACTGTCAATTATTGGCAGTTTTCCCTGCTGCCGGGTGTCCCATTGTCGAAGTCAGGGAATGTTTATGTTTTGATGTTGCGCGTTACGACGATATATTGGTTATAGAACAGACATGGTTGGCCTAATTTGCTAATTATAAACAAAGAATTTGAAAGAAGTTTACAAATAGTTTTATCAAGTTTAACACAAAAAACAGTAAGTAGTAATACTTTCCTGCTTATTGCGATATTGCTACGATTTGGGAGTTTGCATTTGGTAATTGATAATTTGGAACCGTCGGTAGTTTACAAAACACAAAACATCAAAACACGTCACAGTCTTGACTTATGGGTATGAACTACTGTTTCAGCCGCGTCATGTTTTTCTGTCTTGACAACGTTTCAGCAGACGTTACAGCTTTCAATCCATGGCCGCGTACCATTCAACAATATTCCGAGCTTAACAACAGCCAATATTTGTACTATTTCCCAGACAAGCTTCAAGTTCGTTTAAACATACCAACAACTAAACCAAGGGAATGTAGTTATTTTAAAAATATTGATTGTGTTCACCAACCACATTTAGCCACTTATTTTTTTGCTCAGTTATTTTTTTTTTAGCTTTTACTTTTAAGCTCATGTAGTAAGGATTTGGCAATTGAGTTTTGGCTGGAATAAAGGCTTCAGAAAGCTGAGGCAGTTCTTACGTCAAACAGTTTATCTTGTTCCATTATGTCCGTAAAAGACACACACAAATTTCTGTACTAATATCGTAATTCTTCGCTAAGTTATGAAATTTTTGTCTTGGCCTGTACTGGTAACATTACGATATAAATATCTGCTGTTTTATCTTCGACTATGTTCATAGTACATATTATTAACTCAAGCAATGTAAGTAGCTACTACTTATTGGTACTAAGAGAAAATCATATGACAGTGATGTGAAATAAAATAAGAACGAATTTCTCCAAACATATACCTGCCATTATCTCATATTGCAATTTTCTTACTTTACTAAGTCCTTTATTCAAGCCAACTCTTCTATTTAGTGGTTGAAGGATATTCTATTTCATATATGTAGTCCAACTTAAATATTTTACAATGGTCTATTTCAACAATTTTCTATCCTATGAAGTCATGAGCTATATTTAACGAGAAAACGTGTCATTAATAGTTCAAGGGCCGGTTTGTGCAACTGCCGCTATTCTGGCTGTGCTGTTATCTAAGATAAGAGCGAAAGTCGTAAATTTAAAACGTCGCAGTTTAAAATCTGAGCGGCCAGTGATGTCACGACCACTAAGTGTCACGACCTGCATTGCGTGGCTGCCAGTTCGGTTGCATGTATTTTCCTCTTGCGTGGTCGTTGAAGTTACTAGAGCATTGACCGTTGCTCACACAAACTGAGTGAACTCTGTGAACCAAAATTGAAAATACTTGCTGCAAGTTTATATATAATACGTAGTAGGCCTTAACGCCTCGTTTACCGCAAATTCATCAGAGACGTGATCTGTGGTCTACGTTAACATGAAACGGGGGAGAAAACAACCATCGTCTGTAGCGAGAAACCATCCCAGAGTTCGCCTGTAGTGTGTTCGTAAAACCGAAATCAGAACGGCCGGGTTTGCTATCTAGACCGGGTCCTCCATAATACGAGTCCTGAGTTATACCAAAACGCCACTTGACTCTGTTGGTCTCTTCACGGATAGTACAGATATCTGTACAGAGAAACTCGGCGCACTTTTTGTCGTAGACCTATTTTATATGTATATACTTATATATACACACCCAGTGTGTAAGGAAATTAATAGCCCAAACTCCGGGTGGTTATTCTTCATGAAAAAGTAAGCGGACGTTATATGAGACAGTGTTAAGGCAACTGAATGTTAAGGGAGGTATGAGCCCTTGAAAACTGAATTTAAAAATAGTATCTGGTAAAAATACCAAAAACGGCTAGGAGTTTAATTGCAATTCTTTCGGCAATGTTAAGTGTTATTGAGATCTTTAAAGCGTAAAAAATGCCTTGGTAGAAGTACCAAATTTGCCTACTTACCAGAGGTTCCATTATTGCCACAGCAACAGTTGTGTGCATTTTTTAAACCCCCGGCGCAAAAAGAGGGGTGTTATAAGTTTGACGTGCCTGTGCGTGTATCTGTGTGTCTGTCTGTGGCATCGTAGCTCCTTAACGAATGGACCGATTTTGATACTTTTTTTGTTTGAAAGCTGACGTGATCGAGATAGTTGTTGGTATGACTCAGGGAAATCTGTTCTGCCGTTTAAAGATAATGAGCTCTTTTCTAGTTTTTAACTATTTATTCCAGGAAGTGTTGCTTAGCAACGATGCACCGAATGCAGTTACATAATCACTGTTTTCATTTTCATTGTAAACTATGAATCCTAGATATTTTTAACTAGAACATTTTTAACCACTGATGCAAAAAGAGGGGTGTTATAAGTTTAATGTGCATATCTGTGTGTATCTGTGGCATTGTAGCTCCTAAACAAATGGACCGATTTTTATACAGTTTTTTTTGTTTGAAACCTGACGTGATCGAGATGGTTTTTAGCTATGTTTCAAGGAAATATGTTCAGCCGTTATAGTTTATTTTTCAGTGAATGTGAGCAATTACACTGGTCTGATCGATATGAAATTTGGTATCCTATGTGTCTGTTTTTTAAATATTTTAAATATTTGCAAGTTATCTTGTAAACGATTCATTCTAGGAGCTTGCAACAAGAGGAACCTTATTATTCCTTACTATGTACTGTATGAATAGGCAGCATTAAATATTCACAAAATTTGACGGCAAGGTAATATTATTCAATTTGAGTGTGGCCACCCCTATTTCCTTCATGAAAGGGGAAATTTCGACGGCTGAATTTTTACACTTTAAAGATCTCAATAACACTTAAAATCACCGACAGAATTGTAGTTAAATTCCTAGTCGTTTTTGGCATTTTGACCAAATACTACTTTTAAATTAGATTTTCAAGAGCTCATACCTCCCTTAGTATTCACTTGTCTTTAAAATGTCTCATATAATGCCCGCTTACATTTTCATGAGGTGTAGGGCCTATATATATTCCTCATGAAAATGTAAGCGGGCATTATATGAGACACTTTTAATACAATGTGTGTGTGTGTATATATATATATATATATATATATATATATACATATATATACACATATATATATATACACACACACTACCGTACTTCATTTTACCTTCAGAACTACTCTTATAAAGTTTATAGCAACATTACTACGCTTCTAGCAGCGCTGTTCAGCGACTAGTCACGGCGAACAGCATGCACCTCTAACTTACTCCGCCTATTCAACACACATGCAAACGTGGGTGCTTCTGAAACATGGGGATAAGCTTCGAGTGGTGGTCCCTTACGAAAAACGATGTATATATTAAAAAGCGACCTATGATGTCACGAAAATAGATATATCCACCCTTGAAAATTAAGTATTTATATATAGTTTTTTTTGTAAAATGTCGGTATCAAATTAAAAATAAACCTTATATTGCGTAGACGTACGGTATTATACTGACTACATATTAAACTTCTGTAGAAACTATTTAGAAAACGGCTACCTGTCATGAAAATAACAGGTGTGATTAGCCTCTTACCGCTTAAAACCTTTTCTTGCCATTAGCTTGTTTGAGCAACGTATTTTGTGTTTTTTAAGCGGTCCTGATCGACAGTAAAGTTCCTGGATTAGCAAAGTTTGTCGTAGGTTAGAACTTCGACTGTCCCGTTGAGAAATTACTTACCGTGTTTCTCGAGTATCAATAAACAGTTTTTTTATCCTGCTGCAATACGTGTACCCAGAAATGTAGCGAAGAAAATTTTATTCTTAAATATTGGTTTTGATTTTCTATGTTAAGTATAGTTTACATGAGATCAGCAGCTGGAGCTCACATTAGTGCAGATGACTATAACTTGGACCAGCAGCTTGTTCCAGAGTGTACAAACATGTTTCCAATAGTCGAAGCGAACCAACATGTCGCCGTTTAGAGAAGAGCATGTTCTTCGTAGTGACATACATTTCGATAGTAACGTTCTCTATAACGAACAGGAAACCGTATTCAGTAACAAATGTGCCGAAATTGGGACAAACAGGACGGAACAGATGACTGGTGGGATATGGCACGTCTGTAAATCACTTGATGATGATTGGTTGAATACCAACGAATTAATTTAGGCCACGTTCAAGATGTGATTTAGAAAAATTTCCATACTTTAAAGATATCAGAGTTTTTAATCGACATTCTAAAGGCAATTCATACTACGTTAAATAAAATTGCACAAATGTAAGAAAAAATATTTTTAAACCATGCATTAATAATAAAATAATATTTATTGCGATAAAATACTGCTGATTTGTTATTGTGAAATTAAGAGAAGGAAATGTTACAAACCTACCGAAATACGGATTTGTTTATTTAAAAAAAGGGTTAAGTTTGTAACGCTTAATTCATTACAAACATAATTTTAATAAGTGTAATGTGCTGTATTTAAGATGTCTTAGAAATACCTGTATTGTTCTGTTAACACCAGTTGCAGAATGTTGCAAATATCGCTACTAGAGAGAGAAAGCGCTGATGTATAACGAGAAGACGGAATGCTAATTCTGCCTCTCTGTTGCCTTTAATATTTCGTCATTAAGGAGTACCTTATTCGCATGTTTCATAATTACGTTCGCGATTCTAATGCCATGGTCAAAGGTATTTTCTTAAGCTGGCTGGTTTTCTAGAATCGTCTACCTCACTATCTCCTTTATATACTTAATTCTCTTATGTACTTTGAATCTCCCTGTGGCGTTGATACCGCTGAAGTTTAAACATTTTCTTGTCCTTTCTCGAACACTTGTGTAGTAACAGTAGCAATACAAGTTAGTACGTGCTACTGTCATGGCCTTGCGGAACTACCCTATATGTACTTTTACTGTAATTTAATCTACCATAGTTTTTGAAAACAATAATTTAATTTACGTCTGCATAGGCGTAAACTGGCGGATTAATGAAGCAAGTATTCTTAGAGACAATAATTTTCTGGGTTTAGATGGGAACTAGTTTCTTATTTCACAAGGCAGAACCATGGTCGCAGGTAATGCATTTCTACTTAGGAATGATATTTAGAAAGTATTTTTAATGTCTGGTATTGTACTACGTATATAACAACGAGATTTCAACTAAAAATTACCCATGCTAGACGCCATTCAGGAAATACGGTCGGAATTATTGTATCAAGATTAAGAATTTTTGAGAGATCAGTTAATGTTCAAGTAACTACAGCTGGCAGATCAGTGACAAAATCATGCGTGCTGCACAAACGGATTCGTAATTATAAAGTGAAAAATTCTGCCGTACAATGAAAAAATTCCACCACGAAGAATCTACGCGACATCTATTAAACGGTACAAATACCGAGAGCACCGGTTGGCGTGTAAAGGAACTAACGTGGTTACGCTTGAACTTAAAGCCACGGGTCCGTATTTAAGATATTTTAGTAAGCTTTAATTTTTAAATCCGGAAGTGGAGCAAACAGCGCAAAATCGTTACTTAGAAATGTTGGCAGTTGTTTGTAATATGATCTTTTTTTCAAAACATAAGTTTTTATTATTGTGGATAGTAATTGACTTAAAGAATATTTAGTTAAGTCTATAATTAACCAAAAATATGAAAACATATATTTAAAAAATAGGCTACATAGTACTCACAGTTTCCAACATTTCTATGTAACGGTTTTGCGACGTCTGCGCCCTTCAAGGATTAAAAAAATTAAACTCGCAAAAACAGCATAAATTGAAACCCGTGACGTTAATCGCACACCCAGCTGTATTAGTTTTTGTTTTATGTATCAGTTCGAATGAGTACATTTTGAAACTGTTAAACAACTTTCAGGTACGAAAATTAAAGCGCAGAGGACGTTGTACAAGTTTGACTTTGATATACTCTCACTTAATTATAGGGTAGGCATTGATCATAAAAACAAAGGTATGCGCGTAAGCAAAAATTAAATTCCTACATAGATCGTTACGTACCTAACGGTCTTCTAGAGCACAAAACCATTACTCTTTGACCAAATCCGTTAAGGTCTGAAAAAAAGTTCGTAACAACAGCGTTTTTCGAAATTATGTCACTTACTTTAGTAGTCGCCTTTAGGAGCAACGGCGACCAAGGAATCAGACACCTAGGCGATCGGGGTTCGGTCCTCGACGTGTTCTGTTCCAAATTTTTCGTATTTGGGAAACGTGGGGGACGTTGTCTTAGCCGGCCCAACCTTCGCCCCGGCCTCCTTCCATACACAACATGACTCTACCCGAAGACGGGAACACACAACGGATTTCTTTTATTTTTTAAAAATATTCGTAATCGCCACTATACCACACCACGTCTAAATTCTAACACATATTCCAGTAGGCATTTCAATATTACTGCAAAAATTAGTTGTTCATCACACCGATGTACAGGAGTGTTAAGAAAGTAGGTATGGTAAAACTGTTTCAATATATCAGTGTTAGCATTCTTATACATGTATAGGGCACGGTCAAATGTATATTGATATTATCAAATATGTATAACATAGCTAAACAGTTGCTCTAATTACAAGCTGAAGTATGGTAAGTGTTCCGTACAGTACTGGGTGAAAAACTTATACTACTGCTTAGACAGTTTTTTTTTGCAGTGTACCTAAGCAACATTTTAACTATCGATTTTAAATTTGCTCTCAAAAAGACAAAACATTTCAGAAACGCAAAACCAAATCACCGCTCTTTACCTGCTACTTGAGCAGCGGTTACTCGTTATTAGAGACCTGAAAAATTCGCGTTTTCTTTTGGCCCCAAGCTAGAATTCCAGCAACTATAAGTTTGTGTCACTTTCACAATTGGCCCGTGATTTATTTGACACTTCCTAGAAGTCGCTTAGCCAATAGTACAGAAGCAACTAAATGCAGGCCCGTATCACTGCGCCATCGAGCAGCCAGTGAGCAGATAATGTCTGCTTGAATACACACATGTTCTTGGAGGATAGCCTACATGTCAGTGAACTCGCGAATTTTCCCGTCTCTACTCATTACGAACAAATATAAAAAATAGACGGCACCTCCCCCCGTATAACCGTACAAGCGAGACGGAAAATAATAATAATAATAATAATAATTAAACATATCCAAGCCTGACAGTGTGCCACAGCCATCTGACACAGGGATTTCAATAATAAATGTACATATTTAACATTTTATTATTACTAGCGTCTAAGTTTAGTATGTGTGTCTACACACACACACACACACATATTATAGCCAATCACTTGAGTATAAACCACATTAAACAATATCTACACACTGCTACGACCCGTTTATCAATAAATCAAACTAAGAAACTATTGCTGGTTTTAGCGAGGTCGCGGATACAATTAACATCAAATGCGATAAATGGCATAACCATATATACGTGTGTGTATTATTTGTGCTGCGGTGTGTATGTATATGTATATATATATATATATATATATATATATATATATATATTAGCTGTCCCTTTGCGGCTTCGCCCGCGTGTACTATAGAAAAGAGTAACTAACTTTTAGTTACGTGTTAATTGATGGTGATACTATATTCTATATTATACTATATTCACTGTATATCTTTAAAACATCAAATACCAACAGATTTGTCCAGCCCACTGCGCTAAGCGTACTTTAATTGCAGAACTTCTTTTTTTAATTCATCTTTATTTCTCTATAAAAACAGCTGCCCGGCTGCGGCTTCCACCGCAAAACAGCTGCCCGGCATTTAACAGCTAGCGTACTCAATAACAGTGTAAAGAGCGCGCGCAATACGCTTGTATGATGTCATGTAATTCCCATCGCAAAGTCTTGCACGGGATACGAACCCGTAACCCCACCCCTCCCACACCCCAAACTTTATACAATACCTGAATCAATGCTTAAGGCCTCGATCACAGGAACATACCTACATTGTTTAAACAACAATAGCAATAAAGCTCAAATTGACTCAACTGTTTTTAGGG
This sequence comes from Medauroidea extradentata, assembly GCA_003012365.1. NCBI lineage: Eukaryota > Metazoa > Arthropoda > Insecta > Phasmatodea > Phasmatidae > Medauroidea > Medauroidea extradentata. Next base: position 24,853 of record PNEQ01023789.1, on the reverse strand, counting down.
TTTTGTTTTCCGGCAATTATTCGAATTTTTCTCGCCGTAAAAACCATCTTTGAACTTCAACGAAGATTTAAAAAAAAAGAATTGGCCAAATTGGTCCAGGCGTTGTTGTGTTATGCGCTTACCAACATATTTTGTGGTTCGTTTATATATATACATACAGGATGATTCTTAATTAAACCTCTTGGGAGGTGATTCCTGACGAAAAAATATGCCGAAAACATATCGACTTATAGTCTGAAGTGGATATTAAGGGCGTGATGTACGCTTAAAATATGAAGTTTCAAAATGTGTTCGCGAACGTAAATAAAAATCAATGCAACATTAACGTACAATTATTTCGTGTAAAGTTTACATAAAGGAAGTTGTCAAAAGTGCCGGTGCACATTTTGGAAAATCATGCCCTTAACAGTATTAAATCACTAGCGGAATCAAATAATTTATTTGTGCAAAAAGTGGTAGCAATGCATTTAAATGAAATTCTTTTGAGCTATTTATAAAGAAAACCACCCAAGGAACAAAAAAAGTTCCCTTGGTGTGATACTCTCATCAGGGCTCTCGTTCTCGGTCAAATTCGTTGTGAAGTATTTTCGTAAGTTACGTTTTAACACTTGGTGCTATGCAACCTGTGTAACGTAAGCAATGCGGGTTGTCTAGCGCAAGGGTGCTGTGTTGTACAACTGGGTTTTACGGGCTTTTAGGCCATGTATGTAATGTAAATTGTCAGAGATTCACCTATTAACAACTGAATAATAATACAAATTGAAATGGTGAGACGTTATTAATAATGATAACCGGTACAACACTCATACATATAAATTACAGATATATGTTGCATGGATTACTGTTTAAACCGACGTTTGTGCGGTGTTTACGTTCATAGAATAAGATAAAGAGACAATCTCGGATTTCGGCACACCACTGGCAATGCTGCAGAAAGGACTGTTACGTTCTAACCAACTTGTCTACTTTTCTCGAGTTGTGTTTATTTATTCAATGTTCTGTGTAGCACAACTGTGCACATTAAGTCGCCAGGTAACAACATTTACTGACCTAAATGGAAACTCAAAACCATTCGTTTACCTCATTCGGTGATTTTTAGTGTCGTACTACGTTGTGAGCAAACCACCGACTCTCGTTTCGCCACGTGGGCTAGATGGCACAACAGTCGACACCAAGAACTCTCGAAACAAGTTGGATGTATCCATAATGTGTGCCAAACATTCTTCCAATTACTCCTCAATGATTTCGTTTACGAGAAAATATTAATGGCTCTACCAAATATGAACAATCATGTAAGAAATAAACATTGCAACGGTATGCAAACGTTTTATTTGTAATAACAATCTTACCCATGCCATGTGTCTTTAACGTCATAAAACAAGTGTAAATGGGTTGCACATTTTGCGCCGACGCAAGAGAAGGAATAGCGATGCGTGTTAGCACAGTTGGAGTAGTGTCTTGTACAGTAAAGGTGGTACAACATCGTTTATAATGAATCGGTTATCTTGGGCAGAACGCACCGATATGATGCTGGCGTACGGAGCAGCTCATGGAAACAGCCGTGCCGCACGTCGTATATTAATCAAGAGCGGCACCCAAACCGACGAGTTCCACATCATACCAAGTTTTTTTTTCAATTGATTGGTGGTTGCGGGAGAGTGGATCATTTACTAGGGCCGACGGGCAGGGTCGTGGTCGTGCTGTAAGAACGCCTGTCTAGGAGGGAAGGATTTTACGTCAAGTGGAGCAGAATCCAGATACCAGCACACGTGCCATTGCGCGCAGATTACAAACGAGCCAAGCAACTGTGTGGCGTGTGCTTCACGATGATTTACTACGCCCCTATCATCGTCAAAAGGTGCAGGTAATGGGACCTCGTGACTACCCATAAAGCTTGCACTTCGCCACGTGGTATCTACAACAATGTCAAGCAGAACTGCAGTTCCCGGAAAACAGTCTTTTCACCGACGAGGTGTGCTTCACGCGATATGGTGTGTTTAACTCGCATAATATTCATTTGTGGGATGCAGCAAATCCTAGAGGCACGTTTCAACGTGGTCATCAGGAACGATTTTAAGTGAACGTACGGGCAAGAATCATCCAGAACTATTTGATTGGGTCACAAATTTTGCCTGGACGATTAACTGCTCATGTTTACCTTATTTTCCTAGAGACAGCACTAACAGAACTATTAGAGGATGTTCCACTGGTTGTAAGAAATGTTATGTGGTTTCAACATGATGGTGCGCCAGCACATGTTGGTGTAGGTGCGCGATTATTTAAACACGAGGTTTACAAGCCACTGGATAGGGCGCGGAGGGCCAGTAAGGTGGCCGCCACGTTCGCCAGATCTCTCTGTGCTCGACTTCTTCTTGTGGGGCCACATGCGTTCACTTGTTTATGAGACTCCAGTGAACAGCATAGAAGAACTCGAGGGCCGTATTTCCGTCGCCGCAGGCCACATCGCAGATTGATCTTTATTTACGTTCGCGAACACGTTTTCAAACTTCATACTTTAAGCGTACATAGGGCCCTTAATATCCACTTTAGATCATAAATCGTATATGTTTTCAGCATATTTTTTCGTCAGGAATCACTTCCCAAGGGGTGTCTGTTTAATTAAGAATCGTCCTGTATATATACAGGATGTTCACAAAACACCGACAAACTCCGACAGATGATTCCGTGTGAAAAACAAAGCAAGAAATATGCAAGACATTTTGTACGTAACAGTTATATTAAGGGAGTAATTCGCCTTTGAAAATAAAATCTTAATACTTTGATTTCCCTACAAACCGAACACTGATCGACGTAAACTAACGAAACTCGAGATATTACTTCACGGCAGTACGGCCGACAAACCAACAGCAAACGCCAGTTGATTCATTCAACCCTTACGAAAATAAAGGGTGTGGCCCCCCTTAAATTACTGACAATTTTTTTAACGTAAGAAAAATCCAAAATATAAAAATTAATTATTGGGAAATGTGAACTTAGTAATAAAAAAGGTACACTTGTAGCGACTGTCTAGGACGCATAGTTTTCGTGCAAAACGCACGTGAAATTTTGGCGTGGTGACACAGAGCCTAGCGTGTAGGTAACACTGCGTACACGAGTGTCTGGTTTATTCCGCAGCGCCGCACAGATGACGGCGGACATTCATTGTAAATATCACGTATCGTAATTTAAATAGGTCCCATATCCGTAACCATCTCTTTGTTCGTGGCTAATTTTGTGTATGTGTGTTTTTTTAAGCGTGCAAATATAACACTGAATATTTTATTATGTTCGTTAAACGGCTCAATAAAGCTCCAACGTTACACAACGCATTTTCACGTCCGTGTCAGCTCAAATGAAAGTTTACAATAATGAAGGTGCGTTGGGGTAGTCTCTTCTCGGATATGTATTGCGATTTACGTAAAAATGTATTGTTCGTTAACATGTGCCATTAACTTTGTTTTAAACTCACACCATTAAAATTAATTGGTTTAAAGTAGAGTTTTAGCCTTAAATGTCACTTAATAGTTAACGAGTGTTCATATTAGATAGCAAAATGTCTTCTATTGCAAAAAACCATTACGCTGTGTAAAATAACACAGTGCTGCACTGCTTGTATGACACTAACGTGGCATTGTTTTCACATGCTTGAGTGGTAACCGACATTTAGGAAATCTTCATTTAATACCAGACAGATACAGCACTAGGGTTGAGGGATAAGAAAGCTAAGGAAAAGGTGTCGATGTATCACTGTTGACATGAAATCGCGTAACTGATATGAGATTGTAATGTTAGGAGTGTTTTGGAACCAGACATTTGACTACAAGTTTACAGCAGGGCTGTTCCGTTACCGATAAATCCTAACCGTCAGCTCCTTTTGAAGTGGAAGCGCTAAAAATTCCAATTTTTTTCTCTCATTGCATGTTGCACAATTTCAACACAACTTTCTGCAGAGAAAAACCCGCCTAGTAATGTCTTACTCGCGAGTACTTTTACAAATTTGAATGACTTGGTGACTGTTATTCATGACCTCAATTTTAAATCAAAATGTCAAGAAGTAAACAATATCCTCATCACTCGCCCGCATATGTGTGAGTCACTGACTAGTTTGTGATTCGTAGATTTCTATTTATCTTAAAAGTAAGTAAGACTAAAACAATGAAAATTATGTTGTTAATTTCCTACGTCGTCAATAATGTTATTTTTCCTTCTCAATGTAGTATCAGTATTGGTATCGGCAATATCTGACAGTGCCTGAAAACCATCGGCTTCCCTACACTTTACAGTAGTGCCAGAGTTACAAAAACTATTAATATGTCTAACTTTGTACATTGTACCGACGAGATATTTATTCCACTTGCACATTTATAACTTTTTTTTTTTTTTCAAAACATACACAAATTCAGCCAGGAACAAAGAGATGGTTACGGTTAAATGTTCTATTTAAACTACGGTACGTGATATTTACAGTGAATGTCCGCCGTCATCTGTGCGGCACTGCGGAATAAACCAGACACTCGTGTTCGCAGTGTTGCCTACACGCTAGGCTCTATGTCACAACGCCAAAACTTCACGTGCGTTTTGCACGAAAACTATGCGTCCTAGACAGTCGCTACAAGAGTACCTTTTTTATTACTAAGTTCACATTACCCAGTAATTAACTTTTAAATATTGGATTATCCTTACGTTAAAAAAGTTGTCAGCAATTTAAGGGTGGCCCCTACTTTTATTTTCGTAAGAGTTGTGTGTATCAACTGACGTTTGCTGTTGGTTTGTCGGCCGTAATGTCATGACGTAATATCTCGAGTTTCGTTAGTTTACGTTTATCAGTGTTCGGTTTGTAGGGAAATAAAAGTATTAAAATTTGTTTTACAGAGGCGAATTACTCTCTTAATATTTCTGTTATGTACAAAATGTCCTGTACATTTCCTGCTTTGTTTTTTACAAGGAATCACCTGCCGGAGTTTATTGGTTTTTCTGTGAACATTCTGTAAATGCCGTATATCATATTAGTTACATTCACTGACATTTTGAACGGAGAAAAAAAACCTCAGTTTTAAGAAAATGACTTAACGGAAATTATCGGCATTTAGTTTGTTTATAATCCCTCCAGAGTTGTATGAAAAAAATGTTTGCGTTTGAATTTTGCTGTGAATATATACTTCCAGTACAATTTCTCTTAGGACTTTGGTCAGTGCTACCCTCAGTTAACGGCAGTTAAGCATGTTGCAACCACACATTTCTGCAGCTACATTAGCTGGGCGTGGTGTGTTTAGTCAACGTATTAAAGGCATATGGTAACATTCACGATCCTATGCACTAGATGACATAGTAGCACAGGTTATAACATAATAATTTACCTGATGTTCGTAATAATTTGTGACTAGTAAGGAAAGCCATCAAGGAAATTGGTTTAAGGGTGTTACAAACTAGGATAAATTATTTCGCTTCAATATATCAGAAATAAATTTACGGGTAAGTCGTAGACGTCTGCTTGGAATAAAACGTACCATCCGCAATTGCACGAAGACTTAAGAATAAATTTGATAGGTACTATCCATAATTCCACGCATTAATTTTTTGCAACAGAATGTGACGTGAATCATGTATTTCCACGTGCTCTCACTTTGCGGGCTGGCTCGTGTCTTGTATCTAAAATAAGCGCAACACGTCAAGAATAATAGTGTGTAGGACGAGGCATCTCTCGTTACCCTGCGCCGCTATTTGACGGTTGGTCGCCCGCACTTCAAAACATTTCCAGTGCCGTCGCCTCGCGTGCTTGCTCGCTAATGAGCTCCGATGACGTACATATCTTCCCACCTACCTAACTCCTGCTCCTGCGCGACTATCGTAGCTGCTGGCTTCTCAGTCCCCGTCCTCTTCTTTAGCTCATCCTGTTATATATATATAAAAACAGAATTCCTCTGGGATTGCTTTTATTTTCTTTATATTTTTGTGTGCGTTTTATATTGTTTTTTTCTTGTTCGTTTTCGTACTTTGTCATTAAGCACAGGCGTGATCAGCTAAACATGAGCAATGGTGTATGTCCACAATCGAATAAAATTTAAAAGTTTTTCTGTTTAATATTTTTAAATGTAATTTATTGGTTATCCCATTCTGCTACCCCCACCCTCCTCTTGCTCCTTTTTACTTCCAAAAAATTTGGCAGAAACCTTCGTGCGTGCTCGCACAACTCATAAAAATTTCATCGCAATCGAATGACTGGTATAGGACAGCGTACAAGCAGAACAAATTAACATGCATTATTGTGACATACGCTAGCAGTCCGCCTGTGGTATTGCCCGCGTGTATTACTCGAAACAGTGAATATTTACTTCAATTGGTGGACCTCTCTGTACAGTGCGTGCCACCTTAGTTAGCGTGTAGCAACTGCTGAAAAGAGGGTGACATTCCCGGAATTAGAACATCAGGCCACAACACAAACACGTAGTACATCCAGGACTGAAAACTCTGACACCAAGTACGTTAGATGTATTAGAATATGAACCTATAGTGCATTATATGCTAGATTCCTCTTTCGCTACCTGCTAACTTAGCTGGTGCGCGCAGTACGCCAGATTAGTAGCTCGACCACCAAGTGTAAGATAACCAAGCTGCAGGTTGAGATTACTCTGCAGCAGACTAAGTATGTATAGATGCCTATATGGAAAACTGTCCTAAGTCTCTCACTGCCAAACAACTATCCTGGGCCTTTTTCGCAGTCACAGTAAAGCATACGTTGAATGTGAGAAAGTGTTCGGATGGTATAAGTACTTAGTATACGTAGTACGACTCACTTATCTCGAACGCAACCATTGATGACAATGCCCTAAATACGTGCAGTCGAAAGTTAATTAAAAATAAATCAAACATCCAATCCATGAGCACACAGAGGTTATACAATAACACGTAACGACATTATAATTACAAAATGTTCACTCCCGTTTAATTTACTTCTCTGTGACCGTACCTGCTCTTTCGGAACGTCTGCTTTGAAAGCTTTAAAAGACCAAGTGTTTCCCCCTTGGAAATTAGAGTTACCTTATCTGTATAAAACTGATATAATTATTTTTCGTATTTATGTAAGCGTTATTCTGAAGTAGTAAAATATCTCGAAATCTCAACTGGTTACAGGTACGGGGAAACTGAAAACTAATTTTACGCCTTTTCGCTTAGTGATCGAATGTCACAAAATTTTATCACGACACGTTAAACATTTGCATAAGTTTCTAACTGATGTAAAAGCATGAGTGTTCGAATTTAGAAAAATTCTGAAATCGTTTTACTGACATATAAGTATTCATTATCATAAAGCGAAAAGCAACTTTATATCTCGAAGGGTTAGATATAAACTACATTTCAGGTATTTAAGTAAACATTAATCAGAACAAAAATCGCGTTGTAATCTAAATTTCGGTGAGATCGATGAATTTCTATAATGAATCAAAAACAAATTTAACCCAATCTGAAGGAAACTTCACTTCGATATCTCTCGGCTGGTTCGATACATGTTGAAGAATAATCAAAAACATATTTCACATCTTTTCACCCGCTTAATTAAAGAATTTCAAAACGTCTTGGAGACTTGTCTTAGAAATTTGTAGAGCATCTAATAAAAATAAAATAACGAAATAAAATTTATGTATTTACGTAATCATAACTCTGAAATAAAAAAATTACATCTATATATCTTAACGGATTCAATGGCCTTCGAGTATTAATCAAAGACACATTCCACATCTTTTCGCTATTTTAGAGTACGAAATTAAAAAAAAACTTAAAATACTTGAGAGCTATTAAATTATGCATGACCTTAAAGCATAAAACACTTCGGCATATTGACGAATTCGACACATATTGAGAATCGGAAACATTTTACAACTTTTCTTTACCTTAGGTACCTAATTAAAAAAAAAACAGATTTGATTACTGACATTCGTATGAGCGTGCCAGTTGTGTAAAAATCATAAAGTCACAACGATAGAACGTTGGCTTCGAGTTGTGTTGTTGTTTCATGGAAACCACATTTAAATTTCGCTCTCAAGAAGTGAACTGTTTAAAAATGACATATTCCTTGACTCTTTTGTGTGTTTAGTCTCGGTTACTACTGCATATGTGTAGCCTATACATAACTTGGCAAAAAAATAATATTCTTATACGTTGACTGCACGTTTGCCGTAAGTTTCAATGTTGTAAACAAATGTTTTTTTTTTTAATGAAAGTGCAATATTTAAATTCTCACGTTTTATATACCTCTTAAGAACAGCCTCGTAGTGAAGCAAGGCCATTCCCGACGGTGAAGTTAGGGAACATTAGCATCTTTTTTCAGTTTACTCCGGTAAAAGAACGCGTTTTAAAATGCATGAAGGTGAAGTGATGGGACGGCAAACTGAGCTGCGTAGACTTTCACTTGTTACCCCAGTTCTGCGAACATATTGCTGCTAGCACTGCAGCTGGGGCGTGAAGAGACTGTAGCAGCGCAGTAAACTACGTGGACTATAACCTGCATGAAATGAAATGTCTGAATAACCAGAGTTCACGCCTGATGTGTTACGTCTAAAATTATGCAACTTATGTACCGCAACTAGATAGTGAAGTAGGATTTAAGATAGACAAGAATTCAAGTAAAAAGTAGCCAATAATTTTAAAGCAGAGAAATCAATAAACAAGAATTTCGTATTCAAGAAGATTCATTGCCTACGAATTCCTGTCAAAAGTTCGTAATATAACAGTTATCATTGCTTCAACTTTCACTCGTGCAAGAGGACGCGACCTCACTGATGAAAATCGGTGTTGGCTGTAATTCTATAAATACAAAAAAAAAAACATTGAAACAATACTCAGTAAAAACTCACAAACTTTCGGCACTATTGCAAGATTATTTCGCTCGTGTAAAGATAAATTATGGGCATACTTCTCGCTGCAAGAGCACCAAATAAAAATCTTTCATGTAGCTGTTTTACAGTTTTCTTGTGCACCATTCATGGTACACATGCGAATGACAATCCTGCACAATCACTAAATGCGTTATGAAAAGCGGCATAAACAATTTTCATGCTTCCATGAGTTACCCAAGAGGAGAGGTACAAACTTCCCAAATTTACCTTGCGCTAAGGCGTTTAAAACGAATCCATTTGAAGAAACGGGGTTTCTCTCCGCTGAAATTCCAACTCTGAAAGTGCCTAGTCCGTGGGTTTTAACGTTTTCCAAACGTACGGTGTCTGGGAAAACTGCTGTCAGAACCAGACGTTACGCATGCCTCTCGAAATAAAATTTGAAATGCGCAGAAAACCGCAGGTTAAAGTTTTACAATTTACGCCATTCGTTGGGGGAAAAAATTATATTTTTCTATTTCGTAGTATGGTTTAAAATATGCTAGCTATAGCATAGCCAGAACCTCAAATGATATTTCATTTCACCAGTAAAAAAGAAGCAGGCAGAGCACATGTTTCCATATTTTACACTACGCTTTACCTTGCTGTTTACAAAAAAAAAAAAAAAAACAACTATATTACATCTGTCTTTCGAGTAAAAACATGCTACTACGCGTACGCTGTGAAATATTTATCATACTTAAATGTTTACTTAACTAGCAGCAAGACTGTCTTTCTATTAAGGTCGCCGCCTACCATGCGCTTAAAATGCGTTGCAATGTGTCCGAAAACAGGGTTTTTACGAAACTATTCCACATGCGCCCATTGTACCAATGTAAGACAAGAAAACACACACGGTACAAGGTCGGAATGCCATTGGTTAAACACCATGCTCATTACAAACACGCTTTCTAAGCCCTCCAACACGGCTGAGAACGACCTTTTCAGACTGCCGTACTTAAATATATTCTAACCGAATGTATGTGAAACTCGGTTTGAGACGTGCACTGAAGTTTGCTGCAGACTTTCTACCAATAACATTAAATTGGCCACCGCTTATAAGTCCCGTAGTAAGAATGGTTATGCGAGAATTTCGCACGCTAATTCAGCGCTTGACTCGTTGTGGCGATGCGGCATTTGATGCGCGCTTCAAGGTCACCCTTACTGATCCGTCGCTTTTGAGCCTCTAGCCCGCAGGTAGGCGGGGCCCTTATGAATATACGTACTTAAATTAAGCAGAATGATTCGTTTTACAGATAGATGGACTGTTGCACTGAATTTGGATTCTTGAATAATTGTTGGGCCGCGGTGGCCGACTGGTTAGACCAGCCCCTCACCAAGGCGATTCGGATTCAATACCTGGCAGGGCTGATACCCTGATTTTCACATGTGGGAATCATACCGGACGACGGGTTGACGGATCTTCTCGTTGATTTAACGTTTCCCTTCACCATTCTTGTTCCGGCCTATCTCTGTTGTGGAGCCTCATTTCATGTCTTGTCGAGCAGATACATACAGGCGGGCGCCCAGTAGAGAATTGGGGTGCAATAACCTGGCACTCGGGTAACCTCCTCATGCGATAATTATGGTTACTTACAGCTTTCTGTTTGTGCATGTTTGTTCTAGTTGCGGAGAGAACCTTTTATAAAAGTACCGTCACTTTCGTATCGAATGGTACCACAACACGAAAACATTTGCGATTATTCCTTCACGCCGTTGCTGGAGCAAAGAAGAAGGGAGTTCACAATGAATTTCCTTTACATTCACCAGTTGTGTTAGGAGGTACAATTGTACCAACTTCCTTTAGCCCCGCATCCAAATGTACGTCGGGATACGAGGTCCAGCCTCCCAAACGTCTTCTAACTTGACGTTGCATGTTAGGCAGGTGTCATTCCTGTTTACTGCAGTTTTACTTATCCAGTGCAAAACGTCTGCACAGAAGTGAGCATTTTATGACTTGGACTGAGTTTCTTTGGATGTCATCTGTTCGCACTGACCTTTGGTTCGTGCTTTGTCACTCGGGGTACCTTACACGTTTTTCATATACATGGGACCAAGCTATGATAGGGGATAGCTGAAGTGAAAATACTAAATTTAAGATTGACACCAATGGTACATCTAAATTATTAAGCGTCAGCATCCCTCCTACGTTTCGATTTATTGGTTTTCTTTGTCAATTTTTGTTTCATGACAGAAAATTCCAAAAGTACCACAATGGAAACATAACTACTCATCTTACCTTTCGGCAGACGTATAAGAAGTGAACTAAGAACTCACAATTATGTATTTTTTAAATAAAAGTTAACAAAATGAAAAATATCTGTGTTTCCAATGTGATACTTTTGGAATTTTCGGTCGTGAAATAAAAATATGCAAGGAAATTCAGCACGTAGGAGAGAGACTGACTCTTAAGGACATAGCTTTGTTATGATACGACAAAGCAATCCGGACAGCGAGGGAGTTTCGAGCTGCAATTAGGCCAGCGTTGGGAAACCAAGAAAGACAGAAAGTCACCTCACTCCCATCCATAGTGTCATAATAATGAGAACAAACTCGCCGATATAACGCTTTGTTAGTCAGTAAACCAAGGCTGTCGCCCGCCAATACTCGTCCTATCAACAGCAGTCCAGCTTTCCTCCGGGGCTCGAGAGGTTGAGTCCCGGTGAGTGCATGCTAGTTCTTCGATGCCGTCTATGTCATCAATCCAGCTTCAGTAAGGTCATCAGATCTAATTAGGTGGTAGCAACCCTGTGACCTTCCTCTATTTAATGTAAGACTTGGTTTACAGCGTAACAAGACGTTATATCGGTCTGCTTATCCTCATTATTGAGGCACTATGGAGGTTGGTGAGGCAAGTTGCTGTCTTCCTTGGTTTCCCAATGCTGACCTAATTGCAGCCCGAACTTCTCTCGCTGTCCGGAATGCTTGGCTGTATCATTAACGCCTACCACGCGCTTCAAATATGTTGCAGTGTGTTCCTTACTTAATTTTTACGAAAATATTCCACATGTGTCCATTGTGCCAATTTACGAACATAGAAACACTTTAGACTAAGACGAAATGTCACTGTTAAGACACCTTGCTCATCAACAAATCTGTTTCTAAGCTTTTCAACGTGTAGCTAAACACGACATTTTCAGACTGCCGTACCTCAAATATACTAATCGGACGTATGTGAAACTCATAAACGAGCACAAACCTCTACTACAGACTTTTCACTGATAAAATTGTATGGTCACCGCTAGAAGCCCCGTAGTAAAGATCGATTTGTGGGAATCTTGCACGCTTGTTTGGTAGCGCTTGGCTGGTTGTGGCGTTGCGACATTTGAGGCACGCTTTAAGGTCTCCTTTATAGCTCCGTCACTTCTGAGCCTCTAACGCGTATGCAGTCGGCGCCCTTAAGATGTGAAAACGCCCTTAAAGGCGGAGTACGAGAAAAATATCATGCAGAAGGTTATCAAATTACATGAGCTACAGGACCAACAGGATGAAGAACACTAATTAATACCAATATGTTGTATACATGACAGATTCAACACGTCGTACTCAGTCCCATAATGTAAAACTACAGTTTGCACCGTGTTATCACAAACATATGTTTACAGTGAACTAAACTTATTATTCACGTCATATTTAAAATAATTGCGCCTTAATGAGCATCAAAAGGTACTCTTGTAACTCTAACAGACCCACAGTTTTAGTGTAAAACGCCGTTGAATGTAAACAGTGACCTAGACAACTCAGTACTTCTTAAATAACAATAACTTAAGTTTACATAAAATCAGAATAAAAAAAAACAACTTCTTAAAACACTTTATTTAGGGAAAGAATTAAAATATAGGTTCGCTAAGCATGTAAATAATCACAGTCTCGTTCTACAGCTGCCAAACACGACAGAAACAACAAAACTTTAATTTAATTCCACTGCGATTTAACGTGAAGTTACATAACCCAGCGTTTGTATTCGTAACAGGCGCTAAATCTTAATTAATTGCAGCACAACCTCTTTCTGGTCGCTAGCCTACGAATCCTTGTAAAAAAAAGGAGATGGAATAAATCTCCCCACTCGTACCTGAGGGTGTAATTTAATTAGCTTAGAATATGACGGTCGTATTGTTACACGCACAAACTTGAAATAAGTTCACAGCATTACTATAAATGTTATGTTTTCATAATGTACAATATGTGAAACACTAGGTCACACTTTCACTTGATAACTGAAAAATTCACCGGTGGTCTATCATACTACGCTTCCGTAGTATTTGACGCACTGGGGTTAGCGCCAACAGTACAATTGGTAAACAAAAATACCAGGCTATCCACTTCGTTATAGAAAAATATTTTCATACAGAGAACAGAATAAAAAAGCGAGGGGATAAAGTATTGCCGTATGTGAAACGATGCCTGGAAAATCCAGTAGGCCTATTAGGAATATACTAATACTACAGACGTGTTGTAACGCATAAATCAATACGACAAAATTAAAGATTCTTTAGATACGTAATATGAACAAATAAAGATACTTAAGGAGAAATAATGTGTGAACAGATGTAAGCATTTTCGGTATAACAAAAAATGCAATACTTCAGTTTTATATTTGAAATCATAAGGGAAAGATAACGTTAGAAACATGTGCGTTATTTTATACTGTGAAAGAACGCGACAAAGTGTATAAATTAGGTTTGAGGTATTTCCATGTACTATAGTCCTCTTAATAGTGATTCACACAAGTCGCTTGATATACACTCATACATACGTATATGTATGTATATACACATATCAAAGCGGGGGTGACTTTGTTATACTTAAACAGTTTTTGTTGTTTGTATCAACTGTTTGTTAATATGTAATTTCACGTAGACATTCAGTATTTGGAATTTATCGCAAGAAAATTTCTTTATCTTTATTGAGGGCTACGATATCTGAGAAGAACATATTTTTGAATTGTCCCAAAGTCACGGCCATTCCAACGTTTCCAAGAAGTCACCCCCTCTTACCACACTCACGCACGTACACACAAATAATTATATATACATAATTATATATGTATCATTATATATATATAACGTGCCTGACAGGAAACAAAGTGAACCTTCTCATGGTATTCCTCTCAAACAGTCCGCAACAAAGTGTTCCATGAAGGTAATGTGTATCGTGTACATGAAGGTAGGAGTACACAGGAGATGGCATGTTGGGACTTCCTTGAAGTCGACGTATATATATAGTAGTTTTGCGCGAACAATTCGTTATTGTTGACCAACACGCAGCATCGAGTAGATATAGTAAGGTATTCGTAAGCGCCTCGTATGGTGTTGATACTCCAGAATGAACATATTTGAATGAAAACAGTTAAGTGCGTTGAATTCGGATGTAAAGAGTGATCGGGTACGTAAAATACATATGCTACTGTTACATTTCATGAGAAAAAGTTCATGTTTTACGTTTGCATAGTGTAAATTATGTGGTTAAGCAATTGTTTATGTAGATAAACCTATCAAACTAACCTGAAAATACGGCCACACATAGTGTTCACTTACGCATAAGTACGTCACTGACGATGTGCAACTGCTCACTAATAGCAATAAAACAAACAAATTTGCAAACAAAATGTTAAATAAATAGCAGAAACTAGCATTAATGTATTAAGTTAGATCAACAATGGTTTCTATGCACAAACAGTAGGCGATGTCGGTACTCACAGAAATGTGTTTCAAAAAGCAGTCATGTTGTAGAATTTTAATTTTATTTCAAAATTTTGTTCTCCAATCAACGTAGACTGAGATAATCACGGCACATCTGCTATTCGATAAATCATTTTTACGCTATGCTCTTCAATCGCCGGGTAAAATACATTGGCTTTTATAACGGAAACAATGTTTATGTGCTTTTTTTTTTTTTTTTTTCGTGACCAGGGCCACGCAGAGTAGAACCCAATTTGTCTCCCACCAGCAACCACACCCTTTCTGGGTTATGCAGGGAGAATAGGTTGCCTTATATATATATATATATATATATTATATATATATATATAATTTTTATTACTTAATGTCGTTTGCCATTTTCATTGCTGTGGTCATCATATCCATGGAGTTATCTTGTCTTGATTTGATTAGTAATTTTCCTCTGTTTCATCTAGGTTCTCTGCTAGCCAGGAGTCGAACTCTTCAAGTCTCTTTCCTACTTCCTTTGCAAATAACTTCATAGAGGCTGCTCCTTCTTTGGTTAACATCATCTCTCTTACATGAATATCTTCCTCTTCTTGGATATTGTGTTTTCTTTTCAGGTGGATTCTTATATCTTCTATTTTCGGGCAGTCTTGTATAATGAGAATTACATAATCATTTACTTTGCAGATTCTGCAGAGGGGTGACTCAACTTAATTAAATACATGCAATTTCCATTTATTATTACCATGGCCTGTCATCAATTGCGACATGTAGTGGTCTGTCACAAACCATTGATGTTTTAGGCATTCGTCTACATTAGGAAACATACAATGTGTAACTCTACCTTTTGTGGATTCGTCCAATGTTTATGGGCTACAGTGAACACGTGTATAACCGCTCAAGCAACAAGGACACAAATACACTGACTTTAAGTGTTTACCTGGGCAGTATACGGCATGGCCCCCCCCTGATCATGTATGTGTATTACGTCTTTGAAAAGCCATACTAATACCTAGGTGTTACACACATTGGTAGGAACATACCACCCTTTTTGTTCTCGATGTAGATAATGTTTGTATTCCACAGTAGTTGTGCAACAGTTTGTAACAGGCCTTTTAGTATGTAACAGTGATCCAATAACATGTAAAATATAAATACCGTAATTGAGGTTAGGATAGTCTTAGAGGGTCAGTTAAAAATATGTTGTAATCAGTTCATTTGTTTAATGTTACAAATTGCATTGATTAATTTAACATTACTTCTATTTAATTTGGTTTTCGTACTGGCGAAACGTGCAGAGTTTGGAAGGAGTGTTAAATCGTGTCACAGCCAGTTTACCCTTAACGCAGCAAGAAAGGGAAAGTTGGAAATCAAGGGATGAAAGCTTGCCAGGGGCCTTGAGCAGGTGTGGGAGACACAACTTGGAAGCTGTAAACTAGGTCATATAGAGGAGTGGCTATGCCAACCCCCTGCTGAGCAATGTAATATTAATTTTGTAAATGGTCATCATAAAGGGTTCAAGTTTTGGAAATAAGTTCAAATGTAAGTTAATGTTAATCTGTGTTAATTTGGAAAAGAAATATTACTTCGATACCGAGGAAAGTCCGGGTTTGATATTGTCAGCCACCTACCAGAGAGCTGTGACTGGCTGGAAGTAAAAAACGGCCGTTTTTAGGACAGATCGCCGCGAGGGCGCAGATACAAAAGTTAAGTGGTACTCATGTCGTGATCGCCACGAAGTGTGGACGGGCCACGAAGTGTGGACGGGCCGCGGAGTCGCCGCGGGGGTCTGCGAATTTTATTGTACTCTTGGAGTGACCGCCACGAAGTATGGGCGAGCCCGGGATCGTCGCAATTGAGAGACGCGGCAGTGCGCACTTTTACTGTGAGAAGGAACCTAAGCGCGAGGTTTCGGAACGATAACGCATGTAGAATATCGTATCTTGTGTGACTGACAAACAAAGGTCGGAGCTTCCGAAGTATCTAAAAAATATTTTCCGTTGTTATTATTCAGCAATAATAGAACCCCAATATCGAGTAGTACTCTATCAAGTTTAAGATCAACGTAACATCATTCACAGAATCTTTCTTTAATGCCCAGTAGGTCTTATTATTTGCAGTTAAAACATTTTAAATCTTCGGTTTGTAGTGGTGGTTATCTCCCTTACAAGTTACTATATGACGATGTTTGTATTTAATGTTTTCTACTCCATTTTGGACAGAGAATCACCTCACTGAATTTGTACCTGTTGATATGGCATTGTGAAGTAATTGAAGAGTATATAATGATTACAGTGACTGTCCACTATAAACTCTGCAGTGAGCACATCAAAATACATATACGCGGTATTGCCTATGCTCTCCTGACGCTCCATCTCTGCTGCCAAAGCTTCGCGTGTATTTTTAACAACTATGTATCCTAGGCAGTTGCAATAAGAGGACCATTTTTGTTATAAATCTCACGTTACTCAATTAAAAAAATCTTCAAATGTTCCAATATCCTGACAGTACAAAAGTAGAATCCAATTATAGGATGCCTATATACAAAAAAAAATCTTACTACCAGCTTGCAGAAACCTTGACATGGCAAGGTTAAAAGCTTACGGCAATAATTTTAGTCTCCACTAAAAATAGCCTGGAGAAAGCTTGTCGCGTCAAACCTACTACAGGTTTTTTTAATGGATACTAGCATCTTGCTGCAAGCTTGCTGTAAGCTTTCAGCCTTGTCATGCCAAAGTAGCTGCAAGCTTTCATCCTTGCCATGATAAGGTTGTTGTAAGCTTGCAGCAATATTTTTTTCTATGTGGGTCGACAAGTCCAAGTTTGTTGTAGTCGGCTCCATAAACTTTACTCTATTTCATTAAATATAAATACGTCAAGTGAACATTATATTACTTAAGACAGAATCCATCAATATGTCTAAAAGAACAGTGCTACTTTCGGCATTATAACTAAATACACAATCATTTCCGCCACTACTGATGAATCTGCTGTCAAACCAATGATACAGAAACAAAGTCTAGCCTACCTAACAGCCAGTTAAATTATTCCACCTGGAATTCCTTCATTTGGAAATTTCTACTCAAGAATAGCTTTACTGTAAACATTTCTAAATGCCTAGAAAAATCGTAACAAAAAATAGTCACATTATCACGCTCAAGAATCGGCCCCGCAGGATATGTCTTCAGTCGGCTAGACCATTATAAATTCGGATTTCATCATCAAACCATGCGTTATAATATAAGTAAAATATATGTTATTATTTTATACCTTAACTTTCAAAATGTTAATTCTGCAGGTAATCATTTTTAAAGTTCATCTGCGAAAGCCGTAGCAACATTCGCGCGTAAAAGACAAGAGTATAAGACAAACAACTCATAGAATACTCAAGCGGAAGTGACACTATTCCGTCATTTCCGTTTCAGAGAGCTTTCTACAAGCTTGCGACACGTGAGATGAAGCACTTTATAGGCAACCAAAGATGAATTACTTACTGCAGGTTTGCATCAAACATATTTTGATAGGCTTGCGAAGCAAGTCAAAACCAAGGGAAGGGCAAGGCTTACCGCAAGCTTATGTGCTATATGGGTGACCACCCCTGTTAATTTAGTACCGGTTGAAGGTATCAACCAGCATTTGATGTGGGTTTTAAAGCCCTAATAACATAAATCAATGTTTAGAGTTTTGTCGTTTTATATTATTCGGTTCCCAATATTTTAATGGCATACAGTTTTAAAACTCGATATTCAAAGACCCATTACTTCATAAATATTAAACCAAGGTACTTAGCGCCCTACACATTTTCTAAGGAATGACCTCACTGCGTCTGTATCTGTAGTTCAGGAACATACTGTACATGCTGGGTTACTAAGTACTGTACAGGTTGGTACGCGGTCATCTTCCTGGTTGGCCACGGCGAGGGCGATACTTTTGCATCTACGACATTTACATCATATCGTACAACGGCAATTTTGAAACTTACGGTACTTACCGCAAAAATTTAATTAACTTATATAAATATTACTGCTGGACTCAGTGTTTGTATTTGCCTGCCCATACCAGGTGTTGAAGTTGGTTGATAATTGTGTTGAAATATTTTTATCACCTCGAAACATTTACGTGCGCAGTACGGTGTTAATATATTATGCACTGACACCATCAAGTTCTGTTGGCACCAATAAACATTTTCCACGGTTGGATCAGAGGCTAAGGAGCTCGCCACTTACCAAGGCGGTCCGGGTTTGATTCCCGGCGGTGTCGCCCAGGATTCTCACACGTGCAAATCGTGCCAAGCGATGTCGTTGTAAGTGGGTATTTTTCGAGGATTTACTGTTTCCCTCCAATTCATTCCGGTGCTGCTTCACACTCAACTAAAATCAAACCTCACCAATGCTGAAAACCTAGCTGTTAGTTGCTGACCATAAAACCTCATCACTTTCCCAATAACTGGAGTGTCACGAGAGTAGACATTTACACAGAATTGAAAGGTTCGTGCAGATAGTGCGCTAATGTAGTTGAGAATGTGCAGGTAAGTTGTAGCTGGTGCTCCAGTCATGGTTAAGTCCTCTGGCACAACTGACGGTTGTTGGTGTTGTTGTTAATGGTCGGTGTGCGAAGTGATGTGATACTATGTCGTCGGTGTTGCGTATCACATAATTATAGGTTAAAAGTGGCTGAAATAATTTCAAATGGTAAGACATTTGTAACCCGAATTCCAGTGTTGTGGTTTGTGTTTGAGAAAATTAAAAACACATTGAGACTTAATACTGTCTGTATGTTAGTATAAAACAAACGTTATACGTATACTGTAATTTGATTGGTTGATTGTACTTAAAAGTTTAATGTTTTGAACTCTATTACAACACCAGCAACAACCACTGGAAGAAATGAACTGCTTTCGTGACCAACTCCAACCACTGCGATACCAACATGCAGTTCAGCCATCACTCATTTGGCAACGTGTACTTCAACTGTCACCAATATCAACCACCAACACGAACAACCACCAATTGTGCCAGAGGCCTAATACAACCAAGTACAACAGTTGAGCCCGGAGAACTGGCGTGCCAGGAAAAGATTAGATCCAAAACGTTCTACTGTCATCACGTCAGAGGTACATGGTTCATGCAAATGCATGTTTACATATGCAAGTCCAGTGTTTCACTAGCGTCAGTCTCTGTTGACGCCAACAAAACTTGCTAGTGCTAACTTCACGTAAATTTGGTTTCTTCCCCATTTGAATTACTGACATCTGGTTTGGGGTAGTTAGTGTAATGTGGCAGTCCCAACTCCATCAAAACCTACCATGCATATTGCGACGAAAATTTTGACATTTATTACTTTACATTTGTACGGAAGATTTAAATCGTCTATCCTACACGCGCGTTGCATGGACATAAGATTAGATTTAAATGCTGCCTTGAATGGCCATTTTTTCAACTTGGGGATGTTTTGCTATTTACCAATACCGATCATGATAGTTTGGCACACATCAATGAATTGTGAATTTTGGTTATTTACCCTCGAGTGAAATGTAGTCTAATATTTTACGGCATTGCAGCAGAAGGTCTACGTAACCATACTGAGAATTATTGTAATCTACTTGTCATTTAATCTATTTTGAATAACTGAATAACGTTACAAGCCATGTCAACGAGCTTATGAATATTCTTGTATTTCTATTGTTAATTTGTTTACGTGAAAATTTTTTATAGTTATAATGATGATATATGAATAGGTTTTGGGATACATTCAAACTAATCCTAGCATAAAACTCTCGTGGAGACTTAACCTACGTTTTACATTCCTTTTTGTTGCTGAGGCTACCCATCTGTGGTTTAAATTAAAGTCAGCTAGTCTATTTTTCGTATATTATTACATATCGAATTTCAATCCCATGGCTATAACATTACATAAAATTTCACGGTTGTATGAATGTTATGAAACGCCTATGTTTTTCAACTTCTGACGTAAAATATTAGTTTGCCTTGATATTTTGGAGGCTCTTGTAGATGTGACATACTGTAGTGTGCCTGTTCGTGTAGTTCGCTACCGACGCACTTGCACACCAGTGTACTTAAAATGTTCGCCGACTGAGAGGATCTGGGTCCGTGTGCCTTAGAACGGAGAAAGGGAGTTTCTTGATACCCAATTACACTCGATACATTGAAGTGGATTCGAAAATGCATCGCTGCTAAAAGACCCGACGTTCCACGTGATTGCTCCCTAGCGATTTCTTCTTTAATAGCACTTGTTGCTTGCTTGTCTTGAACACTCTACCAATTGCTTTAAAACTGTAGTAAGGCCGTGTTCCCTCATGCTCTGAATTCGCGAATGTACCCTGCTGCAAATATTGCCAAATAGCAGATTTCAAATTATTGCATTTTGCCTGGGTTTCTACCAGAAATTTTAAGCTTAGTGAACCAATATTTTTTGCTGTAAGTGCTTTAATTTGAAGACACCTACACGTGGCGCACGTAAGTGGCCGTCAGCAAACTGCTCCGTAACACTGCAGTCGTTCTGTGTGTAGCATACCTGCTACCTGACTGGGCTGTTCACCAGGTAATAGTGTATGTGCAGATAAGTGAAAGTATTTCAGAAAAAAAGTCACTTTCTAAGATATTATGACATATTCACGCGAACAACAGGTTTTTATTCCGGAAGAATAAGTTCACCCGTGGTGTCGTTTTACTCATCGAGCAAAACATTCGAGCACTAATGATACTGCGAAATTATTCAGCACAAAAACGAAGCAGTTCTTGCATGTAAACACAGTGCTCAGTTAATTATTAACAGCTAATGCGTTCACGTTTGATGGTGGTTTAGCAATTCGGAGGACTAAAATCAGAAAACCACATGTCGTCGGCAACGGCAGACTCTTAGAGAAGCATCCTGGTGAATTTTCGGTTCTGAGTATCGCAAGTTGTAATTCTAGTAGCATTTGGCTACTGATAGTACAATGTCTGCTGTAGCAGAATCTACTCTTTAACAGAAGTGTGGCTATTCAAAAATAATGTTTCAAACTTTCTTTTCGGATGAAGAAGCTGTTCTTGAATTATAGAAAGCTACTGTAAGCAAGTTGCCTCCAAGCAAAATCATTTGCACGTTCGTTCAACATAGACAAACGGCTGATCACGCCACTGATTGGTTACTTGCTTAAATCCACAGGTATTTTATCAGTTTGGATATATGACCATTCTGCTCTTCCGATTTGACTATTTATTATCGTTCAAACTGCTGGTAATGACTCAAAGAAATCTTTTCTTGCACCAATTGTCTAACGCTTTTACTCTTAGATACCAACAAAATAATAGCTCGCCCACGTTTTTCGTTAGAATTTTTACATAATTTTCTTCGAGAGCTGGAAAATGACTTGAAACATGGAATGACCACTTCTTGCACAGACTTCAAAAATACCAAATATCCACGAATGTGAAAAATGTTAAGTTTTTGCAACACTTATAAACGTATTAGTTTTTCTAGTTAGCTGCCAACATAAGGAAACCTACTGCAGCCTGCGTATCACGCCAGTTCACGATCTTCCTATTTAGCGATGTTGCATTAATACAGGTATCGCAAATATTGTACGTACAGTTGGTGCACAAAATTTGGTGCGCTAATTGAGGTTTATGTACTTAGTGTGTAAAATTACATTTAGAATTACTTCACACTTTTAAGAAAAAATCATTAGTAAATATGTACATTATTTCTCTAGTGAGAATATTTTTATTTTTTGCACCTGTGAGTCTGGCATGCTGTATGTCATAACAATGTATGAGTACACGATACATACACTATTGGAATTTTTCTTTACAAATGCCTTCGAGAAAAATTTAAC
Organism: Medauroidea extradentata; assembly: GCA_003012365.1. NCBI lineage: Eukaryota > Metazoa > Arthropoda > Insecta > Phasmatodea > Phasmatidae > Medauroidea > Medauroidea extradentata. The sequence goes on along the minus strand of PNEQ01023789.1, from coordinate 2,480 downwards.
GCATTGTTGAGAGTATTTAAAAGTAGCATTAATTTTGATATGTGCAAATTTTTATTTTCTCAAAACAATTAAAACTAAACTGTAACAAGTAACGTTGTTTTCGAAAGGAACATGAAGTATGATGTGTAAAGTTTTGCTTGTAAAAATATTTTGTATACATATTTTAGTTAAATAAACTTACTGATTTTAATGACTTCGTTTTTATCTGGCTAGGTGTTAATTAAGAAACATCTTCACCTGGAATAATAAATAAGGCGTATTATAGCCAACAGCTTTTTTACAGGAGCGTAAGAGTACATTTCGTGACGTGTACTGTATTATTGCTTATTGGTATCACATGTAACTTAATGAACTAAAAGATTTTATAATCGTAATAAATACGTTTCCAAACAACAACAGGAACCCAATAAAATTATTTACGGGACTTTAAAAAGAAAAAAATCAATTAAAATTACCTGAAAAATACACACGATCTTAATTAAAAGCACAAATTTACTCTACCTTTGCCAAAATACAGGAAACAAAAACATTCTGGAAAAATAACTAACATGTAATTTGAAGGTCTGCTACAGCCGAACTAGTTCAGAAATATTACAAATTTTATTTAATATTGGCTTCAAAATAGTTCTAACTAAATGGGAGTAACTAAACAACCAACGAAATTTCCTGACAATGGTAAAATCGTTTGTAGTCTCCAGGAAAAAAAAAATTGCTCCACGTTTTAATTTTAAATATCGACAATTCGAGGCTAATAAGTTCTGAAAAGACCGACGGAACTATTAAGCTAGTGATCTATAATGCTTCTGGGAGTCACAAACAAAATAGTTGTATCGTTTCATTATACTAGTATAGGAATAGTATCTCCTTATTGTATCTATGAACCAAGAGATGCAAGTTGGTACCGATAAAATACTTGCTGGAACAAATTCATTCATTTATCTCACGTTCCGTAATTCCGATATTTTTTTCATTGTATGTATCTTTTTTATAATATCGTCAGTCAGATTAATAAAAGTTTACACCACCTTAAAATTTTGGTGATTATTATTATATTACACTGCAAAAAAAATATATATGTGGCGGTTGACACCCTTTTATTTACATATATCAAATTAATGAGACTTGTGGATTACAAAATAAATTCACGTATTCTCTACAGCCTTGATATAATACTATTCATTTGTTTTCGACGCCATTACGTGTACACTTTTTAATTATATATATATATATATATATATATATATATATATATACACACACACACACACTCATACAAATTGTTTCCAAACCATGTAAAACACATGTTTGCTAGACACTCTAAATATCTAAAACATAAGGTTTACCGCTCAATTTATTGCAAAAACTACATATAGTTTAACCAAAAACAACCCATAGATGGTTTAATTTTACTATATTATCAGTATATTAAAACATTTAGAACTATGAATAATTCTCTAAATTATTTTAAAATATACACTTGTAAAATACGTCACGAAATCTACGTCTGCATATCTGTAGGCCTGGATTCATTAGACAAGAAGTTTGGCACAAGATTATTCTGAGATAAACGAAAAAAGAAAATACAACACTTAACACTTTCTAACACAAAACTGAGCTCAAATACTTTCACAAAGAAATTTAAAAGCCAATGGGTTATATCATCGTATTAAATACACTACTAAACTGTAAGTTAGAGCACGAAACTATTCTAAATACACGCATAACCCAATGTGAATGGTAAATCATTAGGATATTTGCGTGGTTCATAGGACACAATAAATGTGTGGTATCCATTAACTATCTAATGACCCAAACTTAAACAATTAGCAGTTATAACTCATTGCCTTCTTTTCTGTCTAACTGTTGCTTTTCCAACTGCTGAATACATATACAGGATGCAGCTGAATTCGACCGACAAAATTCGGGAGGTGGTTCCTTATGAAAAATCAAGTAGAAAATATACGGGATACTTTGTACCTAAAACTAATTTTAAGGGTGGTATGAACCCTTAATCATGAGAAATTTTAAGTGTATTTTTGTAAAATAATGGAAATGAAGAAGCATTTAATGATGACAAGTTGAGCATTGTTTTATACCACCGGGACCTTGAAATACACATTAGAATCACATCAATACCTTGCACCCAAATACAAAATACTAGGGTGGCTACCCCTGTTATTACATGCCACTTTCCTACCATCAGGAATTACGAACCTTTATTGCGAGTTTCTACTAGAGAAGCACGTCAGAAGTAAAAAAAGGTCGCCTTGTTGTAAGTGCATAGGACCAACCGTTTTCGTGTAAAATTCGTAGAAGATTGGGCTGCAATAAGACAATCCTCACTACGTAGGCAATACGGCATACACGTTTGAATGGCTGGCTGCCGCACCAACTGCTTTGACTAAGGGATGGGAGAGAATGGAGGCCGAACATTTCATCAACAGCTAAGATCATTTAAATACAGTAACACAAAGAACTGA
>PNEQ01023788.1:12933-43334 GCA_003012365.1 Medauroidea extradentata | reverse complement strand
ATGAGAGACCGGCAGCTGGTCCCCGATGTAGCATGCTTATGTACAGCTTTAATGGCGTGTACACGTCTATACAGACTAGGGCAGCCAATGAGCTACCGACAGCTGGCCCCCGATGTAGCATGCTTATGTACAGCTTTAGTGGCGTGTACACGTCTGTACAGACTAGGACAGCCAATGAGCTACCGACAGCTGGCCCCCGATGTAGCATGCCTATGTGCAGCTTTAGTGTCATGTACACGTCTGTACAGACAAGGGCCACCAATGAGAGACCGGCAGCTGGTCCCCGATGTAGCATGCTTATGTACAGCTTTAATGGCGTGTACACGTCTATACAGACTAGGGCAGCCAATGAGCTACCGACAGCTGGCCCCCGATGTAGCATGCTTATGTACAGCTTTAATGGCGTGTACACGTCTGTACAGACTAGGGCAGCCACTGAGCTACCGGCACAGCGTTGCCACATTCAAGACTTCGGCTGTCTACTAAAGACGGCCACATGTCACTGAGTCGTGGTTTGAGTAAACCTTTTATAGAGTCGAGCAAAATTCACGTTATTTTTTGCCAGCAGATTGGAATCTAAACTGTTATAAGCTCTATCGACATCTCCAGTTGGCTGACAATGTCATGACCTTTCACGGAGCTTGCTTCTGGCAAGTAACGAAAGGTCCAACGTTGGGTGAGGATGACCGATCTCCTGTAAAGCTGTCACACACGGCAGCATCTGCTCGTCATCAATGCAATCACACGTTGTGCTCTGGTATACACAGGTCAGTGGAATGTAGTGTCTCGCCAAACAATGACGCGAATCTTCCAAGTACCGAACATGTACACACGTTCCCAGTATGTCCACCTGTAAAAACAAAACACAATCCGTACACGACTGCGACAGCCTGGCCATCAGAGATGTGTGTATTTAAGTGTAGTGGAGGAGTAAGATAAGTTTGTGACTGGTTAGCAGCGAGGTTATCAGTTGCGTAACTAGCTCATACCTAGATCCTTTCTTCTGACCTGGTTGGTGAACAAGCATCTAGGTACCCGGTATACACAGCATGACGATAATTCGGGCCGAACCCTCTGGGAATATAATCCACATCATATTAGTGGGGGGAGCACCCTAGTCGCCGTATTAACCCCGGCTCCAAGTGGATTGCAGGTTTTTTGGTCAACGCTTAAGAGTATTGTGTACTGGTTGAAATTTCCGTGTTCGACCCGCCGGAACAGCTGAGCGCTAAACTGGCGTGTAATGTTTTCATAGAACTCTTTTTCCTGTGGGACTTTAAGCAATGACCTCAAAATTTTATTTTTGCATAGTATGATGTAAAGTCCAATTACGCACCTCATTTTGCAATTTACGGATTCAGGTCGTTTTTTCAGAGTTACCGCGGTCTAAAAATGCCGTTTTTATACTATTCCAAAGGCCCAAAAATCATGTTACTAAGAAGCAAACTAAAATTTCAAAAAATTGGCATACGTAGTTTTAAGTGGGTGTTCTTTTCATAGATAACAACAATAAGAATAAGTTCGGCGGTGTCGTGTAAAAACGTATTCGCGTGACTCGCCACAACACCGTCCGACGGCTAAGTACACAGTTCTCTTAAGGGCGGCACATACCTACACGTTAGAGGTTCAGAAGTGATGGAGCTGTAAGTGCGACATTGAAGCGCGCATCAAATACCGAATCGCTACAACGAGCCAAGCACTGAACGAGTGTGCGAGTTTCCCGCCTATCTATTTTTACTGTGGGACATTTATTTAAAACAATTACAAATAACTCAGATATGTATTAACCAAATGCTTTGATAAAATTTGACACTGTGTAAAGTCATACATAACACAATTTGGCTAGAGCGGTTTTTAAAAATTATGTACTGTTTGCTAGAAAAAAAATATTTTGCTTCATTTCGGTTTATTTTAACAACAAAATATGTGATATTTCAGTGGCAAAAATCGAAAAATCCGTTCGGTGTATTGCGACAGAAAAATTCAGATACAAACGATGATATATCAGTGTTAAAACTGCCAGAATGAATTTTTTATATATGCATTCATTTGCGTTAAAAAAAAAATATTTTCGAAACCACTGAAAAACTAAATAGCGAGGCCTTAAACAGTGACCACATAGTTTATTAGTGGGAAGTCTGTAGCAAATTTAGTGTCAGTTTCTATTTCAGTTGTGCATACATCCGGTTGGTACGTTTTGCTGTAAAGGCAGTCTGGAGAGGCCTATTTTAGCTATGTTTAGAGACAGAAAAAGTTCGCTGGTTCACTGCCCTGTAGGCTAGCCTGCAAGACTATTTGTGAACTGAAGCAGATAGTAGATGCTTATTAGCTGCTTGCTGTTAAAGTGTTGTATTTGTTACATTTTCATTATTGGCTCAGATACTTCCAGGAGATATAAAATATGTCAAAGGCCAATTGCGAAAGTGACACATACTTACAGTTGTTGGAATTCTAACTTGTGCCCAAAAGAAAACGCGAATTTTTTTCGTCTCTAGCTATGTTGGGGGACTTCGAACCGGTGGTTTTTATGAGCATGGTGTCATAGCACTGACAGTCCGTCCTTGTCCGAAGTGTGTTTTCTTCCCTACATTGGAGTCATGTGCACATGTGGGATAGTTTTGTAGAAAAAACGTATTCCTTTCCTACTATACAACGCCCGCTTGCTGGCCGTGTGTTAAGCCGGCTTTACACATTGGCCCAACACCCGACCTTGGAAGGAATCAACAAGTGTGTAAATGGTGCTTGGCCGATCTTGGAATGTTGGCCATATGTTGGAAGCTTTGCCATTCATTGTCGGTTGTTGGTCCAACCATCAAAGGGATTGGCGTATGCATTGGCGTTACCTTGGTCTGTGTTTACACATTGCTGCATGCATTGGTGTTGCGATTTTACATTTTTTTGTAGTTTGAGAGGGAAATATTGTTATTTGAAGTGTTGAAATGAATCAGTGGACATTATTCTGCACATGTACATAGAGTATGAATGTAGTTGCAGAAATTTCCGAACAAAGTTGACCCTCAATTTTCATGGAATTTAAATTGGCCGTATGGCTGGTTGAAAATGAATTGGCCCAGTGTGTAAATAGCGACTGGCCGTTTCTTGGTCATTGGCATTTCTTCCTTCCAAGATTGGCCAAATTACTTGGGCCAATGTGTAAATCCGGCCTTAGAGTGAGGCACGGCACCAAGGACGAAGTTGACCGGCTCATCTGGCGCGGTATTTGAACCAGCTTGCAGTGGTATCGTAGATCACTCGCCTGACAAGACATCTCCAGAGGTTACCACATCTTTTCGTTGGTGAAAAGTTTTAAGCGAAGCCCAGTGCATGTTTCTAGAGTCGTTTCTCACGAATTCCGTGAGTAGTTTTCCAGATATAAAAGGTCGCAAAAGCTATTTTTAGCAATTTGAAGAGTTCCGAAATGAATTTTCTAACGCTTTGAATCTACCTTTTCGTCATCGTTTCATGTGCATTTTCTTTTCGTACATTGACATAATGTAAAGCTGTGGAATAGTTTCGAAAAAAATGTATTTACGAACACACTGCAACCTATTTTAAGCTCGTGGCAGGCGAGGCCCTCAATAAATAATCCTTGCACTCGCCTCGAGTGATTCCGGGAAACTATGGAAAACTTGAAACGGATTGGCCGGGCCAGGAACCGATCTAAAATAGATTCATTTACAAGTTAGAAAGCTTAGTGCTATTGGTTTTGAAAAGGAACGTGTTCTGCCATTAGTTTCGCTAGTATAGGGCCTATGTAAGCGGGGCTTTTATTAACAATGTGAAATTTTCAGTTGTAAAGCTTTTGCGATAGTAGAAATTATTTTATTATTTGGAATACAAAAATTAATATCTGCAGTCACTGTGTTTACCAGAAAAAAATTAAATAAAGTTTTTTTTTTTTTTCGTATATCTAGCCTGGCTATCTTAAAGGCTCGTTTACACGAGGCCAGTATCTGGAAAGTGTAGCTGGACAGAAAATAAGAAGGAAATATGTAACAGACGTCCAGTAACTGGCGCAGAGATTGTATCCAGTAAAGATTGGTCCTAGTAGCTGACTCGACGGGTCAGCCGATGAGGTACTGGAATGCAGAATTCCCGGAATCACAGCGTCTTGCATCGTATACACACGTACTGGAGCACTAAGTTATCCGATGTAGTTACAAGCTGGAAAAATGGCAAAATAGAGTGGCAAAGACACTATTTCATTTTCAGAATTGTATGAATCGCAGGGATGACTGTGAAATCCGCAAATTGAAAGTTATATAAATCATGGGGCACATCTGGCCTTCACAGCGTTGTCATCTACTACTATACTATCAACGACTGCAAACACGCGATACTAAAGGTAGACTTGTAATTGTAGAAGTCAGAACCTCTGTGGGGCAGATTTCGTGCTGACAGTAGAGTTGCCAAACGTCCAGAAAAAAGTTCCAATAATCTCATTTGGATTTCTTTCCGCGTGTTTTCATTGTCGAGATCCTGCAACAAATAAACTGTCACACATCTAAAGAGTGCGCATGGTTTAGTGTGCTGACATAAGTTTCAAAAAAATTTCAAAAAAAAAAAAAAAACACTATAATCCAAAAGATAATATTTTACTCAGGACGGCCCACGGCTGACGATGGTCCATATTCTAAATCCTGTTATGTTATTTGGTTGTATCTGTGTACTAAGTGAAGACAGTAGATATTGGAACCATATTGGAAACGCAAAGCTGTTAGATTACAGTGAAGCCGAAGGACAAAAATACTCTATATTACTGGTTCTTACACTGGCAATTTTTCTGAGCGAATGGTAATTTTTGCTGGGTTAGTCAATCTCGTCATTGCGAAACATTGGCGACTCGTCATCCGGTTCATTAACTGCTATTGTCTGAGGCATTTGGGTCGATATGGGAGTGTATATTAATATCGATACACACTATTCATGATTCTGTTCTCAATTACTTACTTAATTCTGTTCGTAAACTGCTATTGGGATTTAAAAACAGAATTCTGTAAAATAAAAGTCAGTATTTTGTACAAACTATCACTGTTCGGATCATAAAGGAGAAAAATGTATTTGTGAAGTCGTTCGTTATATCCCATACAATGTAACTTTTGAATTCCCGAAAACTATTTCACATACAAGACACACGTGTGATTGCCAAATAATTGAATCTATCTTGCGTTATTTATGTTTTGAAAAAAAAAAAAAAACTGGACGGTTGCGTGTTCAGTAGGAAACAAGTAATTTATTTATATTCTAACATGTTAGCAACACTACTTGTGCACTTCGCATGCGCTGTGACTGAAACCGTGCGTTGCACATGCTCGTGAACATACACTAGGATGAAAAATAGGAAGTATTAAGTACGGGATTCCGGCTGAAACGAGCGTAGCACCCGCGTTAGCCCTATCGCAGTGCTGCTTGTACTGAATTAAGAACCTAATTGTGTACTGAATTATGGGTAGTGCGTACCGGCCTTTTAAGAGCGCGGTTTACTGCAATTTTCATCACCATTTTTTTTATTTGTACCAGATATTTTTTTTTTCTAATTTTAGACACAAAATGTAACTAAATTTGGCCCTTATGAATTTTTTTTTATCTCTCATAGTTTTTGCGCAATGGCTTGTTAAAATCATATTTTGCATGTTTCCGTTTTAAGGACTACACTAAAACCAACTGATATACCTAACTCAAAAAAAAAAATCACAGTGGATAAAGACATTACAGGCTACAATGTCATGCTCATAAAAATAAAGAATATAAATTATTTGTGTTTTTAAAAAATGCTGAAACTGAAAATAAAAATTTTGAAAATTAAATAATATTTTTAAAATACAATAATTTTTATTCTTTATTTTTCACAATCCTCACAGGCAGGATCTCTCGTACTGACGCATGTGATGTCTGGTTTCAGGAGTTTGCCAGATTCGTGATGGTGTCCTTCGCGGTCGCAGGAGTCTTGTTGGGGAACTTCCTGTTTACGTTCCCCAACGCCGAAGGGAATTCGGGTATGTATCATTTCTTTGGCGCGCAAATGTTTAGGACATGAAAGGCACAGAAAAAACATTCCGTGGCCAAATAAACCATTTTATGAACAATTTGTGTGGTTTGAAAATCATTATAATGTGTACGAATTTAAGTTTTGTTATTATGTGAAAAATTACGAGCCAATGTTACGAAGTAAAAAAAAAAATACTGTGGTCATTAACAGACGTTGTGTTGTCATAAAATTATTTTCTTTTTTGAGCCAATGACAATATTATTTCGTAATGTGCAAGAAAAAAATAAGCTTACGTTAAAATACCATAATGTCTTCTTGCTGCTCAGAATATTTTACAACGCGTTTTACAAAAGTGTGTTTGTGTATTACCAGTATCCTCTTTTTAGAAAATGTATCAATTTTGACAACCAATGTTAGCTCTACGCACACACCACAAATTAAACTATGTATGCCTATCTATTGAAAAGGTCTGATTGGTTAGAATATTGCTGAAAATTTCAAAATTTATTTTAATTTTACGCCTGGAAGACACAATTTGAAACAAATATGTTTTCGATGATTAGCAAAACCTATCATTTATGGAATTATTCCGTGAAAAAAGTATATTAACTACGATTCTCAGCAGGCGTGCAAAGTTCTTACACAATGAAAGAGATGCAGAAATATAGATATATTATATTGTTCAGCAATAGTTTATCAAGTATGGAGCCACTGTACTGTAGTGGTTAGACAACTTGCCTCCCACCTTGGTAATTCCGGAATGACTCCCGATGGGTCCCGGGTTTCCCACTCGGGAAGTGCGTGGACGTTGAGTAACCCTGCTATATGATAATTTATTGGATATCCTTTCCTAATTTAGTTTCACGACAGAAAATTCTGAAAATACCACACTGGAAACGTAGCTATTCATCTTACCTTTCAATTGACATATGAGAACTGAACTAGAAACACATAATATATTTTTTTACAAAATCTAATAAAACTCATCATGTTTGTTAGATTCCCTAAATAACATAACTAGTTCAGTTCTAATATGTCAACTTAAAGGTAAGATGAATAGCTATGTTTCCAGTATGATGTTTATAGAATTTTCTGTCGCGAAGCTAAAATAGGCAAGGAAACCCAATTAATTAACATATCACCACATCGAAGGATTACTGGCCCTTGACCGATTGGTTTTCTCGGGGTTCTCCCGTTTCCCGTTCTTACATTCCGTTTAGACTAAAGCGACTGGTCATTCCTTCACCACGGCTTTGTACGTGGCCGGATACACAGGCCCGATTTTCATTCAAATGTTTCATTTATTAAACGAATATGCAATTTATTTGTACAGCTAATTATTTATAAAAAAAAACAAATTTCGTTGACATAGTTTAGACTGGCCACACAGCTTCGCTGGCCAAACGCGACGCGAAGGGTGCGACGCGAATAAAATATATTTGTTAGCCAATCAGAGTCGAGGCTTCTATGACGTCTACGCGACAAAAAGCGTGGACGCGACGCGATTTCCAAATAGAAAGTATTTTTATATTATTCGCTTCGCAGACGCACCAAAGAGAAAAAAAAAGGATTTTTATTTTGCACCCAAAAGTTGGTGAAACTAGTGAGTTGTTAGTAAATTTCATTTGTTTATTATACTATAGACTTTCGTTTGTTATTAAGTAAATCATAAACTTTTTGTGTAAACGTATTTCGTTGCAATGTTTTCACACTTTGGAATGCCAGGGGGTATATAAAATGAAGATTACATATATATTTAAAAATTTTGAAATAATGTTGAAATTAATGGCTGCCGTACAAGAGGTTAGAGGTAGTGGCAAGAAACTTTCGACACGTAACTTTTTTTTAGTACAAACTAGTGTTCACAATAACGACAATTTTAGAGTCGTATCGCGTCCTTCTCTTCGTGTCCGTCGCGCTATTATGATTCCAGCACAATGACGCAAGTAAGTAAGAACTATTTTCTAGAGCAGCCCCGTGTTTCTTAATAAAACTTCCATCGACCTGCGTTGCGAAGTTTGCCATGTTCACAAGCAAGGCCAAGCAGATACGTGTGTGTGCTACATATAGGTGTAAACGTGATTTTGTTTACTTCATACGTTCTTCCAACAAAATAATATTAATGTCTAACAACAAAAGCAAAGATATTAATGTACTTCAGGAATCAGTAATCTTTGGTCTAAGTGCATTTCAATCAAATTAAAAAGGTGAATTGGTAAATATAGGGAGTTTGTGATAAAGTAACCCCTTTGGAAGACTACCTTGGTTAGAACAACAACAAAAAAATTTTTTTCGTTGTGCTCTCACACGTTGACTTTTGAGTTCACCACAATCTTTGCTTTTGTTCGCTAAGTGATTTGTTTACATTAAAAAGTGGCAGGAAAATACAATTTATCTGAACGGAAAGGAAGTACTAGGGTTTCAAAAGCGCTTACTATATCCCGAACCAGGATCACGTATAGAAGATTTTTTTTTAGTATTTGGTCTCTGTGTATTTTCATTAAAATATACGTTTCATAAATAATATTGATCTTATTTTTCTAGGTGAGACCGTTACATTTACAAGCATGCAAAGATACAGTTCCAAGTTAAGTAAATCTATGGGATGCAGTTTCAGTTGTGACGAAGTTGGTGAGTAACATTACATATTTTTATTTGAATGGAATGTAAATTCATTTGTTTGAAGGTTTTAAGTGTAAAACTTAAGTTCAGTGAAAAATTAAAGTAGTAAAATTAAGTAATAATGAGGTTCTGTGGGTAGAATAACTGGTAACACTTTGTTTAGACCTACAAATGTACGAATTACAAATTCGAAGTATAATTAAGTCTATGATATCACCTTTCTGTCTGCGTGTGTGCGTGTTTGTACGTGTGTGTCTATACATATACATGCGTGTCTATATGTCTGTATATAATATATGCATATATACAAGCAGTGGATTAATAATGCAAACTTCATTTACTTTGTTGATGTTGTGCTCTTATCTACTTAAACTTTATCCTTTAATATATTCTTTGTTGATGTGCTCTTATGTTCTAAACGGCAGAAATTTTTAAAAAATGTTTGCAAGTATAACGTATTTGAGGAACAATTCTCCCGAATATCTCGAAACTTGACGCTGTAAGATGACTTGACTTTCGTGTATTTCGGTTTTCGGAACTCACGTGATATCTCCGGATATATTTATCAAAATTTCTTTTAACATGATTCAAATATAGAATATTCTTAGTAAGATGACTTATATGTATTATTTCAAACGGCGTCTGTTTGAACATCCTTGGATCACATGATACATCTATGGAACCACTTAGCAACCCACACTTACATTAAAGCACTAACAATAAAAGATTAGTAAAAAATAAAATAATAATAGAAGAAGCAACGAACCAAGGAAGCCGAAAATGTCTGTAGTTAACAACCGTAGCTACTGGTGATTCCGAAATATGAACAAAGTCGGTACTTAATGGAAACCAAAAAACGAAAAATATAATATCAAAACTGATATGCGGCAAGTACGGTGCATGCAAATGGCGACAACTATAAACAAAGACGAAGAGAACAACACAACAAATATAACACAGGATGGTTTGTAATCACACCACGAGTGTATTTTGTACAGTTATGTGATAATTAGCATAATACTCATGTTTACAAATGTATCGATGTGATACTTCAGTCAGGGACAAAAATCTGGCATATATATATATATATATATATATATATATATATATATATATATATATATATATATATATATATATATATATAAGAATGGTGATGTTCATGGTGAGTCAGGACGGAGTGCGTTAACTTAGCGTAGTGATAACTTATAAAAAAAGTAAGTCCAAAGTTGGTTATCAATATTTTCGTAAAGTGAATAGTAATGGGAGCAAAGCTACCCTGAAAATACACTTTAAAATTTCATTTCCTTACATAAATTTTAAAAAAAACTCCTTTTTCTTTCATTGTTTGTGACACCAATCAGAGTTTTGTTGCGTAATATCAAGTGGAACAATATTTTAAGTTTAAAGAAAAAAAATTTACAGTTGATTTTCAGGGTAGCATTTCTCCCACTATAATTAACCTTAAAGAAAATTGAAATTGAATTTTTGACTTACTTCTTCATAAGCTATCATCACGCAAAACATTACCACACACTGTCCTGACTTACCCTACGTGTGTCTACACACGCCCACACACAAATATACATCTGTGAGTTTTTGTGTGTGCATACTGTTTTGGGGCATCAAAATAAAAATATTAATGTAAACAATTAATTTGGTTTCAGTAACAAGAATATTCAAGTCTCGCTTTACAATGGCTGTACTGCGCTAAGCAGAATTTTTCAACTCCACTGAAAACCTTTGTCTTGGACATTGAGTGGATGTGAAAGAGTACTATTGCAGTGAACAATTTTATATGATATAGAAAAATATGCATGCAGTTGTTGAATGCGTATCTGTTCGTCACACAGTACGTTTACACCGTCGCTCGAAAGTTACGTATGGAAATCCTAACTTTTGAAACGAAGGTTTGGGCACAATATTCACACCACTATGCGAAGCTGCAGTTTCGGAAACGTGTGTCTCACCAACGAGAAATGGCAGAAGTAATGCGAGTCAATAGATTTACAGGATATATTTTAAAACTTTATTTGTTTACGGACCAAAACGGGCATGTGAGAAAAATCAAGAAATTGTAATTATTATTTATTTTAAGATACATATAATTATTTTAGTGACGGAGTCAAAGAGTAACATTTACCAATCTTAATAAAATCTCTATTATAGATTGTATTTATCTTTACTGTAGATAGAAAAATTTACTTTACAAATAATGGTGATACTGTACTGTATTTATTAATTATGTTTAAAAATATCGTATAATTTACCACCTTGACACTCGTCACTTCTGAAACCCTTGTTTCGCTGTTTATACCGAACACGAAACACAACTTTCATCACGAAACTTGAATTACAAACTCACGTTTCCCTCAATAATGCAACATAATTTTCGTGCTGTTTACATTGCACTCAGGCATCAGTTAAACCCATGTTACTGATACTGTACTCTTAGGTGACGGTATAAACGTACTGACAGACACTTGAACTAGACGAGAGCAGAAGTTTAGAAACACTGGGTGTTTGCTTCCAGATCATACTGACATATCGGAGATGTTGTTGGCGTGTGCGCTGGGAGCTGTGGTGTCAGCAGTTACCATGGAGCAGTTTGGGTACTTGAATATGATCAATGTTGCAAGTGTCGTGGGTATCACAGCCCTCAGCATGGACACGTTCATCCACTCTCCTAAGTTTGCTCTCGCCAGCCGCCTGATTGCCGGACTCTCGATTGGTGAGCACTCTCACCTGTGTACGTCTTTCATTACTTGGATCTTCACAACTGAGGAGCAAACTCTAAAAACCATACATGTCCACGTAAATACAAGAATTAGTTACATATACTTTATATGGTTGGTGAGTTACTCACGAACGTTTATATTTACGTATTTACTGTCGAATTAGGAACTGTTAAGGTTTTCATTAATTTATTTATACACGAACAAAATTCAGCTCCAATGCCGGTTTACAATTTGCCGTGTCTAACATATTCTTATACAGTAATCTTCACTATCGAATAAAAAAAAGATAAAATACAATATATTACATAATACAGTAAGTAAAACAATACGATAAGTAAAATATTACAATAGGCAATTCGGTGCATAATACAATAGAATAAAAAATTATACAATAGAATACGGCACAATTAAGTGAATGATACATTGTTAAATTCTGAAAGAATTCATACTGTAAGTAGCACATGCAGTATATGTAGTATTCAATGAAAATAGTGTAAGGAATGTACTGTAAGCGAAATATCATTGATTTTTACTGATCGTTTGTCTAATAGTAGACAGCAGATACAAATATTTTAGGACAAACTTAACAAATGATATAATCAAGAGAAATCTATCATAGTGAAGTGATGGTCTTCCCTAATGATGAACGTTCTCCTTCCCAGAGTGCATATGATGGCAAGGGAAACTTTCCACCACTTCACATGTAACGGGACTCCCGTGGAGGCGAATGTCTATGTTCTGATATGAACGGCGGAATACTTCGTGTGTCATCAGCAGCAAAGTCATCTGGGGACATAACAGAGCCAGTAATTTTTCGGTGGAAATAATTTTGCAGCAGTTTGTTTCAATGCCTTATGTGCACGTCTGCAGCTCTGCTTCATGGTCATTGACTGGATGGTTTAAACTCTCAGCATCTCGGGCTTCTACTGCAAATCAAATACGTGTTGTGACGCAGTAAACTTGTTCTGGCTGGCACAGTCATATGAGCGACGCTTCCACACTTATACAGTCTGCCAAATAACTGTGAAACGGAGCTGCATATGTGCACGAAAGACACCGAAATTTGCTGCAAAATTATTTCCACTGTCTCAACACATCAATCCAGAAGTCCGTCATGGATATGGCAAAATGAAGTTAAATTTGAAAGTTGCTGTACTTGGTAGAATATGTCATTAAAGATCACTCGTTGGAAGTAACTAAACTAGCTTTATTATACAAACAGAAACAAGCATTCCTTTTGGAATACCGAAGATCGACCAATTTACTATGTTTCACCACATTACGGAATCGTTCAACGGGCTAAGTTTCAAACGTGAAATGTAGTTTTTTTTTCAATACCTCTGCCTTCAATAGCATTGCCGCAATTAGCATTCAGCTAGACAAATATTTAGTGTAAGGAAACTACTTGTTTACTCGTCGCGTTCCTTACAATTTTAGTGAACAACATTCAACGTTTTGGTTTAGTTTACATGTTCACTTGAAAGAAGTCGGGATCTCAATCTTCGGATTGTAAATTACGTAAAATATATTTACACAAAAATTTAAATAAGGGTGCTAGAGAAATACTTATTTAGTGTTAATTTAAATGAAGACTGAAATTTTTGCAGATCTAGAACTGGCCATCAGGTCATGAATGTTACTAACTGAACATACATGTAACATGTACCATTCTCCTCCACAGATGGTTGCTATGAGCAAAAGTAATTTAATATTTGATTTGAAGCTTTTTGAAGTGACTGTTGTGTAAGCACTATTGTTGTGTATAATTTTCCAGATATTCGTAACTAAACATGACCTCAAGTTTCATTGCGCACGAAGGCAAAACTTATACTTATATTTGTTGCATTAACTATTAATGACTCGATTCCCAGACAAAAAGAGAGGCTGGAAACATTATACTGCAAGGATACAGATTTATATTGTTCTAAAAAAAACCTTATATGTGACTAGAGTTCATCAGATACCAACGCACAGCAATTCTGATGTTCGCTTTTGAATGCTAGTGTGTGTGTGAAACATGTAGCAATTACAAGGAAATGAAATAAAAGTAACATGTAATGTAAAGTAGGGAATGCCGAAGAGTAACTTGAGAACAGAATTTTTGCACTAGCCTGTGTGTAGAAAACTGTGTGAACTGACATTTAAAAGAGTGTAGAAGTAGGAGGAAAATATCTGGGGGTAAAAACAATTATAGCTTTTCATCGCCAGTTATCTGTAAATTTTTTACGGGAAACAGTGTGTATATACTGTCAAGGTGAAAGATCGTATTTGAGCATGTTACGGAGTTTTGGAAAGGCATAATATTTGGTTTGTGCGGAGGAATATAATCATACCACGAAAGTAGTTTCCCATTAGGGCGCAACGTCAAGTCAGTGATGCAAGTGTGGAAACAATTGACTAAAGAAAACAAGACGAGTCAGGATTGCATAACTGGACCATTCACACAGAAAAAGTGTCAGTGCAATAACAATATAAGGCAACAAATATGTACGAGAATGTTTGAGATTGAAGAGAATTTGGCCAACACTTAACATCTATGTATTTAACGCTTGTGAACGGTGACACGATGTATGGAGCAGAGCCGGAATGAAGAGGCGGGGAAACGGGAGATCCCCGAGAAAATTCGCCGACCAGCAGCAACGTCCGGCGTATGTAAGTGTGTAATTAACCAAAAGGTTGATGTTAAGACATTCTTATTTCTATACAATGGTTTAGTTAATTAAAGAATATATATTTGTACATGTATATATAGTTTAAATAAACAGTGCCAATTATGGTGTTTGGTATTTTGTTTAGCTAAAAAATTGTATCAGGTAGATGTTGGTTTCGTAATTAACAAATGTATTTATGTATGCCTATTACAACTTAAGTGTCTCTTTCTGTTAAACATGATGTCATTAAATAACATACTCTTTACCCCCTGGGCATTGACATACTGTTCAGCCTCGTCTGTAGTTAACACTGCACAAGTCTGACATTGTTTGATCATTTGCTTCACCGGAGTCTTTGCATCGTTTTGGCAACTTGGCCATAAGATCACACATATTGGCATGCAGAGTAGTATACCGCTCTTTCAACCGAGTCTTGCGTCAAATTGTATTACAGTTTACAATGGAAGCCGTTAATGCATTTGACGAAATAGAGAAAGACGCTATCTTACAGAATGCATTGTCAAGCATCATAACGCACGAACGACAAACGTGATGGCCTGAATAGCAATTAAGTACTACGAGATTTCGGGCTGCTACGAACTATGGGAGCTCCCAGCAGTATTCACTTCTTCAGGGATGTTGTAGATGCTTAAGTCTTACCCCCTTTTCAGCGTATCCTACGACCAATCATCCACAAAGATAATGGCCGACCACAATCTGTCAAAAATGTTAGGGGCCTTCGAAGGAAAATAAATGTCGCTTATTTCCTGTCCGCATTTTTACCGGATGTCACCCGCTGAACTTACCTGATGTATTGACTCTCAGCAGCTACCACGACATTCACGTTAAGTGCACAATGCTGATAAATTGTGGACCAGATTTACGTAGAATCCCTGGCAATCAATTACGTAGGAGTATATGCCAGATCTGCTTGATTACAACATAGCGGCATATTGCAATGGACAGTGTTACGCAAAAAGTCAACACACAAATCGTCAAACAAAGAACAATGCAGTGTAATGAAAGCCCAAAAGGTGATTTTGTGTTATGATCGACTTAAAAATGTGACAATTTTGTTAGTATGAGGTTGTCAGTTTAATAGGTTTTTCAGATTCCTCAAGACGTCAATATTATTTTGCTAAGAATACCAGGAAATGAGTGATGAATCTTTTTTGCTTAGCACTGTCTCATTCTGCTTGTGAAAACTTAAAAACTTACTAACTTTTGTGAGTAACAGTAATCCGCTTGCAATTATCTTTGATTGTGATCGTTTGTTTATAATAATTTTAGAAAATTACTTTTCTACCGTTGTGATGGTTTATTCATGATGTTGAATTCTGCGCAGACATTAATGTCTAATACTGCTTAGTAGAAAATTTAAATAGCTGTTAAGTTATAATTGGTGTTGACGTTTGTTGTATTATTTATGTAAATTTGTTTTACAGGAGTTGTAATCCCCACAAATATTGTACAGATAACTGAAGAGGATCAAAAAAATTTACGCGGAGTAAAATTTTGCACTGCCATGTGCTTCCTGATCGTCGGTAAGCTCTCAGCATTACATAATGAGAAATTTAACATTCAAGTTTCTGTTACTGTCCGCGATTACATTGTGTGTGGATTTTGTGATGCAGGAATGCTGATGTCTTACCTCAGAACCTTTGCATTTGGGTTTTCAAGTATCGTCGCAATAATTATGGTAGTTAAGCTGATACAAGAAAAACTAAAGTCTATGACTGAGACGGACAATTTGAAAGAGCCTCTGATTGTAACGGTGAGTTGGAAAAAATTGTCTGTAGCTTTACTGTCTGACTTGTTTTTTTTTTTTTTTGTTTTTTTATTCATTTGCATGGATTTAACCATAGAAGTAAATACATTGGTGTTATTCGAAAAAATAATTTCGATTATTTGTAACGACCTAACGTTGCAGATCACATTGTCACCTATGTAATTTAAATAGAGCAATATGTTTGACGAAGGTAAACTGTTTCTTTGAAGTTAAAGTTTGATCAGCTAGTTGGTAGTGTTCGTCCATTTTAGTATGGGACTGTCAGTGGAAGACGTTATAGGGTGAAATTTCTAAGTGTTATTTATACCGGTGTAAGTAATTTATTTTCACATTTTCATAATCAAACTAGCCTTTACCTAGTACAATTATGAGAAGTTTTATGGGGAATGTTACTAAAATAATGTCAGTTTCATAAAACTAAAGCGTTTTTTATAGCCTACGATAGTGACTTTTAAATTTTAAGATAGTTTTTAAAATAAATCCAAAAACAAGTTTTTCTTGCGCTCATTATAAGAAGTTTCCTTCTGCGATCATGCGAATTTTTGAAGGCCAGTGATGCACGTGGGCGATTAATAATATGGAAGTTCATATTTGAGAAATAGAATGACGTGCAAGTACCAGTACACAGATGAAAAAAAAATTAAATACATTTTCCCCGAAATTTTTACCTAGATGTCGAAAAAGCTGACTCAACAACACATTCAAATATTTCCGTAGGGTCTACCAAAACAGTGCTCTCGGGTAATTGATAAAAACCGTTCAGCATTGGTGACGTCAGATGATGGTGTCCGGCGATACACTTTTCTCATTAAAATTAAACGTGGTCTTATTGGTGATCGTTAAACGTAAAATAAATGCTCAGAATGAATACCCGAAGCTCGACACTTCGTTATTCATCAACCTCATGAAGGCAAGTTTAGTGACACTCGGATCCTGCAGGTATCGTCGCCGTAAAGCACACCTGACCGTCACATGCGATATGGCCAGCTCTCGGCTGGTTTCTGTGGATCACACACAAAACTCTGCCGGATACGGTCTAAGTCTTGCCCGCTTGCGTCCTGCTTTATTTTCTCTGACGTAGGCATCACTGTAAAAAAAACTTCCTAAAATGTTTAGGAAGTTATTATCCCAGATGCAGTATGGGACAGTTACCATACTTCCGTCTTGTAAATATGCAAACTTTTACACTTGTTACAATACAAATCTGGTAACTTTAGTATGCATTTGACTGTTTTATAATTAGGTTTAGTATTGCTAGCATGGAGGTCTGGGAAACTATTCTACCATACCTACTTTCTTAGCGCTCCTATACGCACGTCTGGTAAATTTACAAACTATTTTTTGTCTTTGTCTTTTGAATATGCTGGCGGCAATGTTAGTTCCTCTCGGGAGTGAGAAATGCTATGTATTCTGTCATCGGAAACCTTGCTAAACAGAAACAGACTCAAGTTTGTTGATATGGGGAACGCAAAATACTTCTCGTTGTTGCGTGTAGTGTCCATCTCGAAGCAAACAACACGATCGAGCTACAAACACTTGTAAAACACTTTGTCATTCACGTGCACTGGCAGTATGAGGCAACGAAAACTAAAATAAATTTTTTTTCTTTTTTTTTTTTTTGTATTTGTTACAAGGACTTATCTTTAATCGTGTAAAATGTATGCGTTATTTCATTTTATTGTTAATTTGTCATTTACTTGTTCTCTAACGACACAAAGTCTTGGAGAACACTCTAAATCTGAATTAGTGAATACTCACTGATTCACGATGATGGATGGAGCAGTTTCAACAAATTGAATCAGTTAGGAACCGCTGTGAAATCGGTGACTATTAACTGATTCCGATAAAGAGAGCTAACAATTCCACAAGTTAATTTGTGAATGTTTATACATTTTCCAGTAATATTTCAGTGATTCAATAAGTGAAAACTGTTCTTTGAAAGCAACTGAAAAAAAAAACTGTGAATATTAACTGAATCACTTATGAGATGTTTTCACTCCTAAAGGAAAGCAGTGAATATTCACTAATTAAACAGTGACTATTTTCACTAATTCAGATTGTTGAAACTGCTCCATCCATCGGCGTGAATCAGTGAATATTCACTAATTCAGATTTAGAGTGAAGGTACACTGGGGGGATGGATGTAGGAGTCGTCCAAGGCTTGAATAAGGAACCACTCCAGCATTCTCCTGTACGAAAAAAAAAAAGTTTTGTGCCGGCTACAAAATATTTTGTAACCCTGCAAAATTTACTTTGTTGTCATCACTAAAATATTGTGGCCGACTCAAAATTATTTTCGGGTAGTTACAAAATAATTTTGCAGGAAAGACTTCCATCAAAATTAAATCTTTCAATGCTGAGTTCTCCTGGAGAAATTTCGGAGAACCCTGGAAAACCGAAATCAGGATGGTCGGAGCCGGGCTTCGAACCGGGATCCTCCTGAATGCGAAGCGCGTGTTTTATTACTGCTCCTCCACTCTCGGTGAAATAGTAGTATTGTACTTTTAGAAACACGCCGCCTACTCTGCTTATGAAATTTTATACGAGATTAATGAACGCCCGAACGAATGTCACATATGTGTGGCGAAGATAATATACTTATGGCAACGCAACAGCCTCCTACTACGCAATAACTCTTTACATCTAATTATGCTATATATAGCGTAGTTACATGTGTTTGTTCGTGTATATATACATGTATATATTAAAATTTAAGGGACGAAAATTCATTAGAAATAATGAATGTAATAGTTGAACTGCATGAGCTACAAATATAAAGCCGTTATTTTTTCAAACAACTTTGAGTATTTTTAAAATTTAATATTGTGGACATACGCCATTCCACCAGGGGCCGCGATGGCCGAATGATCAAACCATTCGCCTACCACCAAGGCAGTCCGGGTTTGATTCCTGGCGGGGTCGGTACCCGGATTTTTCGTACGTGGGAATTGTGCTGGACGATGTCGTTGGTCGGCGGGATTTTCCCGGGGATCTCCCGTTTCCCCCGCCCTTTCATTCCGGCACTGCTCCACATTCACCTCGACGTTAAGCGCTGAACGAAGTTTCTCACAAACGTACTCAGAAAATCAAGACAGAACCAAGTAAAGCAAGCCGAACTGGCTGTAGTCAACACATACAAAACCTGTAAAATCCCTAGGGGACGTGTATGTCAAATTCCTTATAATACAAAACTAAAATTTAAAGTCTAAAACAAAATCTAAACGAAAAGACAAAGAAAACTGAGAGAACTCAGGGCATCAAAGTAAAGACAGTACATAAGTTACAACTAAGATGTTTTGCTGAGACGACATAGTTCTGCAATGACGTATGTCCGCAATATTCCACAAAGTCATTTACCCCATTGCAAGAATCTTTCAAAGACATTATCTCTGGCCAGAGAAACTATGTAGATGTATTCCTTACTTATGTTTGCTCCTGGCCACTTGGCCTGCTCGACCATACATGTCTTTACAACGAATTATTCACGACTCACGCAATCTACATCGCCCGAGAGTATGCGCTACCAAGAGATGAATCTTCTGTACGGGCCCGGGACTTGCTTATGCGTAGAATAACTAATTTTTAGTGAAGTAAATTTTTCATCAACTTGTTTCAGTGCCTTATGCGCAGAGTCACTGATTATTGATGAAGACAATTTTTCATCAACTTGTTTCAGTTCCTAATGTGTACAGCCACTGATTTTAGGTTAAAACAATTTTTCAAGTGGCACCAGCAAGCTACTTGGCTCACGAAGAGAACTAAGTTTCAAACATGTCACATTGTAAATTTTTAAGTTTCCTGATTTATTCCGGCGGAAACCCGTGTACGAAATCCTACTAATATCACATAGACTTTTTTCCTCCAAGTGTGATCATGCTGCTATGTTCGATGTAGCTGTGTTTCCGTTATTGGCAGCTGAGAGACGCGAGTGCTGTGTGCGTGGCGCCGTAGAAAGGGTATTTCTTGCTACGCCGTTTCCGGTTATTTTTGTAATTTGACGACTTCAAGTGCGGTAGGCACCTGTGGCTGTCAGGTGAGGGTGGAACTGCGATCGTTCTGTATTTTAGCGGTTGAATTGGTACCGGAATCAGTGAACAGAGCATTTTAGAGATCCTATTTACAGCAGTGTTTGCACCCAAGCTGGAAATAAGTTGAGGGTGTCTGTATGTTTCTGGCAACCTGGGCTGGAGAACGGTTACAAGATTTGTTACCATTATTTCCTGTTTATCTCGAATAAATCTGAAATCAAAGCAAACTAATTAGGCGCAGTATGGACGAGACTAAGTTATTATGAATGAAATTACGCAGTATTAATTTTTCATTTCATGAAGCTGCATAATTCAATTTCCTTCCACAATTTACTATGTTGAACATGTAAAAAAAAGTGACAGCAGCCCATTTTCCAACAGACATATTCGTGAAGAAGTGTTTTGCCTTATTCAGCCCAATTATTTGCAACAACATAATTTCGTTACTCTATGGTGGTAGTCATTTACGTTCACTGAATTATTGCATTTTAGCGGGCTCTTGTAATTGCGATAATTATTTACGCTTGCTAATAGCTTGTGAACATTTCAACCGCTAAAATTCGCCAATTGACTTGCATACACTGTAAAATAATTTCCTAAAATGTTTAGAATGTAATTAACCTAAATGCAGAATGGGACAGTTACCATATTTCCGCCTTGTAAATATGCAAACTTTTACACTTGTTACAATACAAGTCCAGTAACTTTAGTAAACATTTGGCAGTTTTATAAAAAAGTTCAGGAGGGCCACCATGGATGTCTGGGAAACAATTGTACCATACCTACTTTCTGAGCGCTTCTATGCGCACGTGTGGCGAAATTACAAACTATTTTTAGAGTGTAGGGATGGGGGTCAAGGGACAAGCGCAACATCCAGTACTGTACCCAGGAGGAAGGGGGGGTTAGCATTGAATTTCACCTTCCCAGCCTGGAATTGAAGCCGGGGCCCTTGGCCCACAGGCCAGGATCAGTAACCCAGTTTTTTTCTTAGCTTTAAATTGCTACTTAGCCAACGTCTCACATTTTGTTATTTTTCTGGTACAATTTGCAGCCACTGTGTGAAACATTCCCCCCTATGTGACGAAGATAGTTAATGCTACCCGAGTTGCCGTCAGACCATTTATACAAGACAGATGTTAGTGACAAACCTGTACGAACATAAAGTTACACCTTTCCGAGCCTCGGGATCGAACCCAGCACTTCTCGTACAGTAAGCCTGTGCTCAGCCAACTGCAATACGGGGGTCGGCGGCACTGAGTACAGCGGTCGGACATATAGTACACACACGCAGAAACCGAGCAAGAAACATTGGACTTGCAGTTGGGAGGACCCGGCTTCAGTTACCGGCTCCAGGCATACTGATCCCGAATTTCCGTGTTTTCCCCGAATTCAATCCAGGCAAATACTGGCTCAGCATATTTAGGAATACAGAAGTGAAATAGCAGGTAGGACGGCGAACTCAGCAGCAAAATGGCTTCTCTGGCCAGCAACATGGCGTAGACGCCTACCGCCAATCAGCATAAGGTGGCTGCCCTGCTAGGCGGCAGCCAGGCCAGTAGGCAACCTGCCGTAACATGCAGGAGCCAAACATACACGGGGCTGGTATCAACAACCGTGGACAGCCAATAAGCTGTGAGGTTCGCTCGTATCAAACGAGCCGCCACGTCATTTCACGTCTACTATTTAATCTGTGGAACTGACATGGTTCCTTAACAAATACTGTGACCGATTACACTTCCAGTACCTGTCCTTGTGTAATATTGTTTGTAACCGCCTCTAATAACCTTGAGGTCGACGTGACATAAGCCTAATAAATAGGGCCACTATTTTGTCGCGAAAATATTGCTTCCCCACTTTATCTCGCGCACATTGGCAGCTTTGCTTTATGATGACTGGCAGCGTGTCTTTGTTCAGACACATTTCTCATTTGACTGCACCAATCATAATAAGATTATTGTGACTTCGTACGTCTGTAGTTTACCAAGGCAAGTGAGAGCAAAATCATCCAATCACAGACGATGTAGCAGAGCTTCAGATGTGCATGTAACACATTGAAACCAATTGTTGCAATAAAAATTTCGCCATAAAATCGCGACTCTACCAATAAAATATTAAACGTAGGTTTGAGAATTAAAAATCACGCAGAAAATATTTTGAGGAGGCGGAAATCGACCCGACGTACTATGTTGTTCTAGACATTTGACAAACGACGAAACAGTGCTTTCTTTGGAAGATTCTTACAATGTGACTTAAAACTCAGCTTCTCCCTCCATATTGGATATTTTAATTTTTCGATTTTTTCTCTTTGAAATTTTGAGTAGAATATTGTCAAATCTGCGATTATAGGCCTATAGCAAATACAATTTACCTTGCACCTAAGTACGGACATTGTGATTTATAATTAGGCCGCAATAAGAGTAGCAATTATTTTATATTCGTTATTTGCTGGAGTCATTGTGGCTTAATAATACGTTAACAATTTAATCGTCATGTCTGTACTATAGGACAAAGTAAATATAACTGACTTTATAATGCAGATTTAACAGTTTTCAGGCTCGAAGTGAAAAAAGCTAATAATAATTATACAATTCAATGTGGCGACTGATGCCAAGCCTTAACGATGTAGTGGAATATAGCGAACAAAAATTTATTTATTTTTGAGATTGAAGTCGTATATTTGCTGCAGTATTCTGTCGAATTCAGATGATGATGTAAAAATCGCGCATTTTACATACTATAAATAACGTCATCTGATGCACAGTTTCATGCGGACATTCGACATATTGCAACAGTTGCTGGAACGCAGGAGCTGAGCTTGTGTTAGTTCAGGGAGGGACGCAGGCAATTTTCATTAATGTTGTTGGTCGTCTAGATTTCATCCTCAGAAGCAAAATAAAATTTGCATGCATTTTACCATTTTTCCAGTATTACGGTAGTTAGCTAACTCATTTAAGCTTCAACCTTTAGATGACATTTAATGTAACCTACTAAACGGTTTAGTTTCCAAAGTAAAGTAAAGAGGAACACAACATCATACAAAATACATAGTAATATGTGCAATAAAGTCTAAACGCTTTGTTAAAACATTTATGTTTAATTGTAAAGCTGTTTTATATAATTGTACCCAAATAACGAATAACTTTACTTACACTATTTACACGCCGCACAAGGAAACCAAACACTGCAAAACACTTAATGTCTTTTTTAAGCAGTAAATTGATCGATACATATATCAGTGAATTGTAAAATACTAAATATATTTGTAGACATCAACATTTGAATATTCCACCAAAGCAAAACAGATTTAATAATCATTTCAATTTACGAGTGGTTAAATCTTTATTGAAAGTAAGTTTTAAAAAAAACTCTATCCGCCTACTTCTCGTACTTCCAAACCTGTATATAATATTTTCAAAATTTTCTTTAGGGTTATTGGTAGAGCCATGTACTTTTCGCGAAAAGAAGTTTGTCCCAGTTAGTTTCAGTGGCTTACGTTCACATCTACAGTTCCACTTCTTAGTCAGTGATCGGATGTAGTAACTCTCGCAAGTCTTGGGCTTCTACCGGCAAATCACAGATGTGTAGTAATTGGAACAGTGTATTGAGTGACGTCACTTCACATAGACACGCTGCCAATAAATGTGAAGCAGAACTGTACAATGTGCACGTAAGGCATTGTAGCAAACCAGGGCAAAATTATTTTCGCGAAAAGTTCATGGCTCTAGTTATTGGTGTTTATGCCTCTGGGCACGTAAAGGACAAGGAAGTTTTTTTCACCGCCGTAACGTAAGTTACCTGCGATAAATAATAGTTTTCGTGCTCAATATAATTTTTAATTTCATTATTTGTTAGAGAGTTTACTCTGCTTTGTATAACTACAGTCAAATTTTACAGTTCAAACAGTTAAAAACATAGTTGACGTTGCGTTAAACATGAACAAACCTTTACCCTGAGAACTGTCAAAATTATGTAAGTTTTATGAAACACAGTTTATTACCTAAGTTGTATGTGTCTTCGGCAAGGATTGGAAATCTCTATTCAATTTCAGGGCTAGAGTGGGTAGACTAAGAATGCTTTCTTGGGAAATGTTTACTATGACGAAATACTAGCACGAATGTCTGATGTATAATACTTTTAATTATTATGAAAAACAACGGGCGAATTCAATTGATTATTGATGCAAGAATAAATTAGTTCACCTAAGTCACAAGTTTATTACATTGCAAGTGTGAGTTTACTGAGCGACAACTACTCTCTGCACTCCCTACTATTGCGTGCGCCACACGTTTTAGTTTCAAATCTTACAGGTATTTTGATAGGAGAAATAATATTTTTTTTAACATTTCACAAACGTTGTTTATAATTTTTCGTTTTTAATTAATTTTATATAATGCTTTTTAGTCTTGTTTGTGTGAAACTTTGCAAACGATTTAAACAATAAAATTGGTACCGAATAGACAAACAAATAGAAATGAAAGTAACTTGCTTAGTTTAAAGTTTCATGTATTTAACGGGAAGTTAGTTTAAAATAGATTGTAAAATTTGTACCGAACAGACAGACACTAAAGCAAATTAAAACTCGGTAAAATCAGACGTGTCTTCCTGGAGCCAGAACGACAAACAACTGGGAATGGTGACGTAACCGTGTTTACATAACGCGAGTGTGTGAATAATTACGCGGCTCTAGATTTTTCTGTGCGAGCGCGTAACTGATGAATTATTGAAAACCTGACTTGGTCATGGCACAGACTAAATAGTAATACAGACGTGAAATGACGTAGTGGTTCGTTCGATACGGGCGAACTTGGCTGCTTATTGGCTGCCCGAGGCTGTTGATACCAGCCCCGTGTATGTTTGGCTCCTGCATGTTTCCTGCTGGCCTGGCTGACGGCTAGCAGGGCAGCCGCATTACGCTGATTGGCGGTAGACGTCTTCGCCATGTTGCTGGCCAGAGAAGCCATTTTGCTGGCGTGTGTGTCCGAGTTCGCTGTTCCACCAGCTATTTCACTTCTGTATTCCTAAATATTCTGTGGTCACGGGAACGTCCGATAAACAATTTGGGATAGATTATGAATCGGTTGGAATAACGAACCTTAGTAGAACACGTCGGTAAATATCTGGAATATATGCCCGTACTGAAATATCAAAATGCATAAAATTTAATGAATTAATAACAACTACTTATGTGCACGTGTGAAGCTATGATTCATGGTTATTGGCAGAATGTATTATTGCTCAGACGAGTCTCATGTGACTGTGCCAACAGGAGCAAGGTTACTCCGACACCACACGTCTATGAGTTGCGGGTAGATCCCCTAGACGTTGAGAGTTATAAACGGCCAATCACTGACCGTGAAGCAAGGCTACAGATGTGCACTTAAGTTGAGACCTGAATAATTCGCGGGTTCACTGACGTATAGGCTAGCCTCCAAGAACATATGTGTATTCAAGCAGACATTATCTGCTCACTGGCTGCTCGATGACGCAGTGATATGAGCCTGCATATAGTTGCTTCTGTACTATTGGCTAAGCGACTTCCAGCAAGTGTCAAATAAGTCACGGGTCAATTGCAAAAGTGGCACGAACTTACAGTGGCTGGAATTATAGCTTAGGGCCAAAAGAAAACGCGAACTGTTCAGGTCTCTACTCATAAGGCATCGAAACGAACTGTTGCAGAATTGAGAAGCAAACTTTCAAAACCAGACATGTCCACTTTATCTAGATGTAGAGCATGTGAATAAACATTATATTTTATGGCACTAACTGAGATTAGACATACCTATTTCAATAAGGCATGTGTTTTTATGGAGCTTGAGTTCATATTTGTATGTAACACATCTTATTTATTTAGAAAGGGCAGTTACTCATTTTCGGGATTTTGGACATGCCTGGTTTGGAATGTTTTCTCCTCAATTATTTTCGCGGAAATTCGTGGGCTCTAGTTTTAACCGCGTGTACCAGGCTTTATCTTCCTCTTGTGACGACCTCTTGTGTCGACGAGATGTTTGTGTGCAGGTGTGCAACACGAACCAATGTCTCGGCAGATACTCCTGCGGCAGGACCAGACGACGGACAATCGTGGCGATGAAATGGGCCAGCGTCAAGGACAACTACCGCCCAATCACAGTCGTCTTCGTACTGTCAATCATCCAGCAACTGTCAGGACACACATTCGCCGTCGTTATCGGCTACACTTACTTGCGTGTGAGTCTCTCCTGCTGTCATTCACACGTACACACAAACATTATATAGGGATTGTTACATGTTGTGTGTTTAATTTTTAAACTGGTGAAACAATACACATTTTAAGGTGCATAACGTGTACCTTAAAACGTTAGATATTAATAGCTTTGAAAATTTTTACACCAGCTGCAAAACTGAATGTATTTAAAATTATTGTTTCTTACAATTGTTTAATAGTTGGATATTAGGCCGGGATTACGATAGCTTCACGTTTCACTTTGACTTTCACGTTAGCAAAGAACACATTGACAAACAATTTGAATGTGGTCTATCACGATCGTGTAATTTTACACATGCGTTCACTTTCACTTTAAAACTTGTCAGTGTCAAGTTGTAAATGAAGTGATACGTAAATGAAGAATACGTGATCTCGGCCTATCGAGTTTTGGAAGAATAAATGTCTTCTCTTTTATATATCTTTTCCCATCATTTTGTTTGCTGTTTTACCGACATCTTTACTCTCGTAACGTGCTCAGCCTACAGAAGTGATGTAAAGTAGGTTCATCTGATGATAGCGTTTGAGTAGAACGTGAACGCGATATATCGGTGACTAATATACGTGTACGTGAAGTCGTTGTAATCCTGTCCCTTAGCGGCCTGAGTAATAACTTGAGCTATATAAAATCAAATTTCAAAGTTGTAATGATTTTTTTGTTGATAAGGTTAAAAAAATCTTTGAAATTATTTTAGTTTTTGTTTTCCAATTTATTGAATACTTCTTCGTAAAACACCATTTTACACTAGGATATATACATATAGGTAGAAACATGCAAAAATCGCGTTACTTTCTGACAGCTAACTAGACTCCAAGTGATTGTAGGCCTGTTCGACGTCTACCACTGGCCAATATTGTTGTGACTTGCCGTGGAGAATACTTATACGGTAGAGATGCCAATCTCTGTAAAGACGTAACTCACGTAAATAACAACACGTAAAGGTTCGTGGCCAATTGAATAGCGGATTATGCCCTGTTATGTATTGGAAACTGAAGATTAGTCTGCTACCAAATGATAGCGCGAATTATGCATGTCTCTACCTATGGGTAAAATCAGTAACACAAGTAAGTAGGTCATTAAGACTTTTATTTTCGTTTCATTTATCACAGTTTGACATAAAACACGAATCCTGTAGTGTTCGGAAAGTGTCGGTGAACTCCAGGGACTTTCATAAATGTCTTATGAACACAGTTGCAGCTGCCAATGTTGTTGTGAGAACATGTAACTTCAAGTAAGCAGCTACTCAGGTCATTCTGCCAGCCACTGTGCAGTTTTAACCCTTGTTGTGTTTTCAATGCCTGACATGGCGGCTGGCGTACACGGCTCAGGGGACGATATCTTGGAACTTTTCGAGACAGGTCGCGTGCAAAATTGCCGTTATTTTCTGGCAGCTTACAATACTGCCAGCTACTGTACGTTCTATCTATGTCTCCTATTGGCCAGAAATGTAGTGGAATGCCAGATGTATTGTTTCTGACCAACAGCCGACCTCCGTAGAGTAGTTAGGCGCCGGTCGACGGTGTGAGAGATCGTGGGTTCAAATCCTGGCTTGGGTATGGCTGCTGTGTTGGGCCGTCACTTCACCTTCATCAACTCTCAAGACCTCGTTGTTAAAAGGCCGTAAAACCCTCTCGCCACCTTCTCATCAATACAGTCATTTGGGTTAAATTTCTACCACCAGCCTAGTTTCACTTCAAATGAAGTATTTCAGAATTTAAGAATACGGTTCTGTTCTAAATGGATAAATTTGTTAACCTTAAATTTTGCATAGTGGTGGAATGCCACAAAGCTACTATATAAAAGAAAATCCCTGGTACAAAGTTACTCCAAAGTACTGAACTTGAAAGAAACACGGTAGAGTGACCAATCTCCTGCAAAGTATTTCCACACTTACTGACACCACGTAGAGGTTCGTGGCCAACTGACTCACAGACTGTGCTCAGGTAAATACAGAACAATGAAGTCTAGTATGTCGCCAAATAATATGCCTCTATCAATATTGCGTGGAGCATTTGCTACTGGGTATAAATTAAAACGTATTAAAATGTGTTATTACACTTCTTGTGAAGATCTTGACTATGTATGTCAGTTTTTATTTGAAAAATCATTGGAAAATCGTTTTGTTGAATCAATGAAATCATTATGTGGAAACTATGATAAATATCTGTTTAAGGCCAGGGGTTACAATTTACGATTTATTTTTGTGATTTAAATTTTTTAAATCATAAAAGGAAGAATATATCGCAAAACCGTTTATTAGGAATGTCGGTTATCTGTGTGTACTACTTAGCGTAAGCATATGTCTATATGACTTTGGCTAGTTATCGACTTAATGAAATTTTCTTAAAGCCAATAAATATTCAAAATTATAAAAAACTTATGTAAACAATAGACAACATTTCTATGTAACTGCTTTGCGATATCTACTCCTTTCAAGATTTATAAAACGAACTTACTCAAATAGCATAAATAGGTTTCTTTATACATTTTATAATTTAAAATTAATAATGATTTTCATTTATTCATTATTTTGTTTATGATGACTACTTATACAGCATCTAAAAGAAATACAATTTTACAAAAATTATCTTAAATACTTGGGATGCATCAAGTAGCTTGTAAGGTTATTCCAGAGAAACCTAGTACCACTTGCATGAAGGCTCTCTTGACGAGTCTCATAGAAGATTCCAGAAAATCTGTTCAGGAAATTGTATCGTGTCATATGGTCTTACGTAACAATATAATATATACATACCACCATTTTTAAACAAACTTAAAAGAATAAAATAAATGTGAAAATACTTGTAAGATTTAAAACGAAAACGTGGGATGCGTGCAATAGATAATAGCAAAGAGTGTAGAGGCTAACTGCCATCGAGGAAACTCACCAAACAGTTCATGTATAATTGTTTGTGACTTGGTGAGCTATTCATGCTATCTGTTGCATTTACTCCCCGTTTTTAGTTTTAGTATTTTTATGTGAGAAATTATTTTATTGTTTTTAGTCTGTTGTAAGAACGCGGTATATTGATTGTTTTATTAAAATAATTATTTTATAATTTTTGCTCTTGTGTAAGTAAATTATTTCGATCGCTTTCAAATACGCATAATTTGTTCCACAAACAGACAAGAAAGCGAGATAGTAAAAGCGGCAAAAATATGCACAGAATTTTTAAATCTAATTCTCACGTTAAGAAATATTTTCCGTAATTACTGTGGCTATTACGTTCAGAATTCAAAATATAATTTTTTTCTGCAAATTAAACAACACCGTTGCCACAAGTCGAAGAGTATAATTTTGCTGGTTGCTGAGGCGAGGGCGGTTTAACGGCCCTTCAACAGAGCTGATGAGGGTGAATGAGGTGAAGGGACGACACAGCTTCCAGTCCCAAGCCATGATTGTAACCCAAGACCTCTGGTATCGTACGCTGGCAGCTGTTTGGTGATTGTCTGACGCGTGACGCGGTGTTCCCAGGGTTATGGTTGTGACGTCACACCTCTGCAGTACGCCCAGCTGATGGGCTTCGGCGGCGTGCTGGTCAACGTGGTGGCTTTCTTCTTCCTGGAGAAGTACGGACGTAGGCGTGTGGTCAGCTTTGTGAGCAGTGTCCTGTACGCCGTCATGATGCTGGCTGCTGGAGGATACTCTTCATATCTACTCGCCACTCGTAAGTACTGCAGTAGCACGTTCCTCTCGCATCCGGGAGGTCCCGGGTTCCATCCCCAGCTCCGGCCATCAGTGACCTACATGCTGAACTACACAGCTCTATATACACTCTGCTCTCAGCTACTGCTGCTCATGTGAGTTGATATGACGGCACGTAGCGAGTATTCTCGTGCAGGTTTCTTATTGGTTCACAGTCTTCAAGGACTAAGTTTAAGAATCGGTTTCAGTCGCCGTAATGAATTTTATAGTTATAATTTTTTTTTTAATTCTAAGAAGAAAAATTTTTAACATTCGGTTATACCTCAAATTCTATTTACATTTCGCTGCAGTACAGACTTGCGATTTAGCTACTAACATATTATATTTACGCCGCAATGTGTGTGGCAAATGTTTTATATTCATAATTTGCTCGACAAATTGCGACCTAACTATACATTACTTGCTCTATTACCATACTTGTATCACAGACTAGATAGTAATACAGACGTGAAGTGACGTGGCGGCTCGTTTGATATAGGCGAACTTGGCCGCTTATTGGCTGCCCGAGGCTGTAGACTCCAGCCCCGTGTCTGTTTGGCTCCTGCATGTTACTACAGGTTTCCTATTGGCCTGGCTGCCGACTAGCAGAGCAGCTGCCTCACGCTGATTGGCAGTAGGTGTTTCCGCCATGTTGCTGGC
>PNEQ01023788.1:0-12833 GCA_003012365.1 Medauroidea extradentata | reverse complement strand
CGCCGATTTAACATTTTTCTTCTCAGAATTGCAATAAGCAAAAAATGATAAAATTCAATATGGCGACTGCAACCGAGCCTCAATATACGGGGACCTAATCGCGAACATAACTCACACAGGCACGACTTCGAAATCGAACTTGTCCTCGACCAAATCCTGCGAAATTTCCGGGTCTCTAGTGGTACCGGTTTTCCATGGTTTCCCGGAATCGCTCCAGGTGAACGTTGGGATAGTTGCTTAACATAGGCCATGGCCGACTCCTCTCCCAGCTGCTGTCATTGTACCTAGTTGTGTTATCGCCGTCTATAATGATCTCGCTGTCGACGAGACGTAAAAGCCACTTATCTTACAGAACACTTCATAGGCGTGCCTGGTGTGGGACACGTTCCCCTCCCCCATAATTATTTAGGGGGAAGGAATGGTGCCCCTTCACCCCCCAAAAAAAAATTTGTCTAATTAAATTATTGTATGTCGTTCGTAATAAACTGAGCATCTTGAAGAACACCTTCTCTATAATAATTATATGAGACACGGAAATTTCTTGATCTCATTTGATAACACGCTAGACTTTAAACTCTTGTACACGTAGCCTATCAGGGGCGTCATTTCAGGTTTTTCTAGGGAGGGGGGGCAAGATTTTGACTACAAACCTCATTTTTACAATGAACCGTCACGCAACATTTGTAACGTGCTTTAAAAAAACACATCCTGTATTTTTAACAGTGTAAAGATATACGACAGTTTGGTGACTGTTGTATCATCATTAGAAAGCGCGCGCCTCTCAGAGCGAGTATATTTTGACAGTGTCATTGAAATGTGTTCTATGTAGAGGAGCTGGGCTGAATTTCAATTGGTGGCACTTAACAATTCTGAATATGTTTGTCACTGCCAATGATGCATACGTTGTCCTTATGGATCTTGCTCTGTGACTCACTTCCCAACTAGCAACGAGATAAAACTATCTCCGTACTTTGTGACAACATCATTGTCCTAACGTCACCAGTTTCTCCATACACATTTCGTTGCTCATTTGTTCCGGCACTGCACCATATTTCCCTCACATCATCCCTCAACCGCGCTAAAAATCTCTCTGTAAAGCCGGATATACTACCACTCTTAAGGAGCCTCCCTAGATAGGTTGCGTTTGTATGTGTGAAGCAAGAGTGGTAAGGTTGTTGTTGAACGATATATGTAATGAATTATCGCCTCTCCGTGCAAGCCACTCAGCTGGCATGCAGTTCTTCACTATTTTCCTTTAAGCGGTGACATTATTTTATTTATGAGCAGTGTAGTTCAAAGTCTGACAATTTGTTATGTAGTTACGTTTTTCGAATCCGACTGTTAATTTTCCAGATACGGCAGTCTGAAGAAGATATTTTTGGCCGTTATTAGTAGATGTACGTCAATTTTGCGGATTCATCCGACAGCAGCCTAGACTTGTCAGTACTATACACCCACTGGCCGCAATCGATTATCTGTTGGCTTATAATCGTACAAGCAGGTAGCAAGCGAGAGCACTTCGCATTATTTCCTTATTTACTACTGGCTTGCAGTAGTCAAACGCGTTTCGTAACAGCCGCCAGCAAGTCACAGACATGACAATGAAGTATACATAATTGGCGTTCAACCTGACCTGGAATGTATCTGCGAAATTTACGTACCTCTAGTTATTAGAGACCAGAAAATAATGTTTCTACTGTACGTGCCGAACTTTTAAAACTATAGCGACATTGTTTGAAGTGTGTGTTATTTTCGTAGATATACACATATAATGCGCGTTAAATAGTTTGGTCGAATAAAGAATAGTCGTAACTCGCTGCAACGCATTTGAAGGGCAGGTAGGCTAGCCCCTTAAGGGTGCCGCCTGACACGTGCTTAAAACGCGTTGCAATGTGTTCGTTGACAGGTTTTTTTACGAAACTATTCTACATGAGCCCATTGTGCCAACCTGCGAAAAGAAAACACACTTCGGACAAGGTCGGAATTGTTAAAACACCGTACTCATTAAAAAACACTATTTCGAAGCCCTCAAATATAAATAAAAATGGCCTTACTAGACTGCTGTACTTAAAAATGTACTAACGAATGTGTGTGAAGCTCAGATTGAGACATGTGCTTACCTTTTCTTACAGACATACCCACCAATATAATTATTTGGTTACTGTTTTAAGTCCCATAGTAGAAATGGATTGGCGGAAATCTTGCTCGCTAGTTCAGCGCTTGGCTCGTAGTGGCGACGAGGCATTTGAAGCGTTGAATATATTCAATGTTTGAAGCGCGCGTCAAGGTCACCCTTACAGCTCCGTCGCTTTTGAGCCTCTAACGCACGGGTGGGCGGAGCTCTTGAGGCGCTAGCTTACTTGATTTATTGACTGTATGTTTGCTTATTTGTAACATATATCTATGACTTAGCTTTCAAGTTCAGAGTCAGTATTGACTCAAAGAATTACTTAACAGAGTTTTTAAGCTCAAGGCCTTTATCTCCTGTTTCTAATATTTTCACAATAATTAATTTTTAAGCCTTAAATCTGTTCGGCAGTGTTTGTTCAAAATAGTTCTCATCATGTTGAATAATTTTTTTTCAAAACAGTAAATTTTGTTTCCGCTATTTATGTACTTAATGCAATTTTCGTTAATTGATTTATTAGTCGAAATCTTAAAATTTCTTGTCTTGAAAAAATTAGTTGCCATTGCAAAATCTTAAACACGTTTGTGGTATCTGTTCTAATTTAAGCTTCAAAGAAATCACGAAAACTTTATAAACCGGTGGTTATTGCCTTAAGTGAGCTGGTGTATCTATGTTTGCTGATGTGAGACTTAAATCAGTATATTATTACTTTATTTGTCATTGCTATTGCACAGATCGAAACAGTAAAGATATGAAAAGAAATACTATAGTAAACTATCGGTTAACATATTCTTTATTTCGTACTTAGCTGTTTGTATATAAATTAACGTAGTATTTATATTACGGAGAAATTTTTTATTAAAAAAACTCAAATGTAAGGAATCTTCCCCCTAAAGGTACGCACACATGTACGCACGTATACACAAAAATGGTACTTGTTAGTGAAAAATGTCGGCTGGAAATTATGGCACCTTAATAGTTTTGGAGCGAAATATATAAAATAATTCACAAAAAATGTTTGAAAAAGAATTGGTTTATACTTACGTTCTTACGGCAACTTTTAAACTGGATTCAAAACCACCACTTAACGTACGCACGTAAGAAAGTTGACCAACTCAGCCACTTACGTACACGCGATACGTGGTGATGTGAATGCTCGCATGCACACTCAGTGTTTCTACTTTTACACGTATGTAGGTGTGTCAAGTGCTGATTTTTAATATAGCTAAAAAGATAGTCCTTCTTGGTTCATATTTTTCCGCTCGAATGTATAAAATAAGTTTGCTAGAACTTCATAGCAATTTAAATAAAAACAGATAAAAACTATGGTTGGCCAACAATGAAATCTATTAAGTCTGGAAGAAAGAATGTCGGCAGTAATATCTCTCTGCACCTAGAAGGAGAACTAAATTTATTACTATGCGTTGCAATGACCATTTCATTGTTTGTAAACCCCGCGCTGCCCGTCTCATCGGTTATACCCTCCTCCCTGCCAGCAAAAAAAAAAAAAAAAAAATACAGAAACTTTTGCACGCGCAAATCACTAAAGTTTAATTTCTTTCACATACCGTCTGACCCTCTACCCAGTTTTACCTGCTCTCCAACGTCGCACGGTCTTGGTTTCCAGGGGGCCTATGCTCGAGTTTTCACTCGTAGCGAATCGCCTGCCTGACCACTCGAAATGCGGTGTTGGTATGCTTGAACATTCTGCCGTCCTCGTACACGAGATTCGTATACGAAAATCTACTCGAGTGGTGGCAGGCGGC
This sequence comes from Medauroidea extradentata, assembly GCA_003012365.1. Lineage (NCBI taxonomy): Eukaryota > Metazoa > Arthropoda > Insecta > Phasmatodea > Phasmatidae > Medauroidea > Medauroidea extradentata. Next base: position 8,939 of record PNEQ01023788.1, on the reverse strand, counting down.
CGAATTGGGGATTTCGCGTACGAGAAGCTGTAAAAACCGAATCTATGCAGCAAGATTTCTACAATGTCGAGAACTTTATTAATATATATATATATATAAAAAGTTCTCGACAATGTAGAAATATTAACACGCCTCTAATTAAGTTAAGTGTTAAAAATGTAATTAAGCTCTTTTGCAATAGTATGTTTATTTTACAAAAAAAAATGACACTTGCTTTACCACTAAATAGTATTGTGGTTGTTAATTCTGAAAAAGGTATTTTAAAATTAATTTACTTACTTTTTTACTAAGACACAGGTATTGCATGTTATGAGTCGTAAATTTTTGCGATTGACTGAAACATACAAATTTGTTCCTTTTCAAAATCTTAGTAAATTATTAACAAAAATGCACTAAAATACAGACAGCGTAGTGAAAAAAGAAAAACACTATAAGAGTAGGCAACAGATCGTAGAGAAATATAACCATGTGCTGGTTCCATTGCTGTATCTACACATAAAGGTTTCTTCTGCTATTTTTTACATTATTTGTGTATTCATATATGTTTCGTTATTCGTCTGTTAACAGTTGTAACAGGGTAAAATAAAGTTTAAACATTCGCTTTTGAATTATACAAAGTTCAAAAAGCAACAATGCCATGAAAAATTGCGTAGTACCAGACATTTTTGTTATTTTCCACATTCTTTGATCATTATATATAAACCCGAGAAAGAAGTTTTCGTAATATTTTATAATTATGACGGCTGTTTAACAATTAAAGAGGGAGGTTTATTTTATATTAGTAAACTACTGGGACAAAAAAGTTATACATGTTAACAGTAGGCATTTGGCCTCTTACATAAAAGTCACCAACATTTGTTCTAAATTAATTAAACTGCTACAAATTAGTTACGTGCAATTATTGGCATACCTACATTACTATAGTTTAAAACTGTGTAACTTAAGAATTAGTTTCTTGAAGCTTTCGTTTTCGTTAGCCTTTCTCTAAAAGTGTTTTTTATTGAACCCATCTAACATGAAAAAATAACTCTTTATTTTCAAATATATTTTATTTATTTTAATAATGCATTTTGGTATAAGAAAACAAGATATTAATTAATGTAATTTACTGGAGAAGCGCAGCTAAATATTTATGAGGCGTAATTCATGTGCGTATACATTTGCAACATTAGTTTCTTCGTCTCTACAAACGGAAGATAAAAATTACTTCCAATGCGTCTGGATAGAAAATGTAAAATAAATTAATGTTTCGTACATATCTATTTCAAGCGTGTTAATGTTAATGTATTTATTGAAATAAATTAAATATTCATGTGTGGGGAAGTTTCAAACCCAAAAGTTTTTGTTGAGAAGCAAGCATGCAACCGTAGCACCACAAATTCTAAATCAAATATGCTCCGAAACTATTATATTTACTGTACATAATGCGGAAATTCCTGTTTTTCACTTACTACGTCATTTTCTTTTGTGTTTAGTCGAGTTAGTCACTCTGAAATTGTTTCTGCTAATATTACGATTCTTGTATCATGCTGATTAACATTTTAAATCCCTAATTGTCACAGAAACTCGTATTTTGTATGACGAGATAGACATTCGAATAACTGCCATCCTATCGACCAACGTTGCTCACTTCGTACACTAATTTCGTATTCGAGTTTAAGCCAGTGAAGCATATATCTTTTCAACTAGGCCAGTACGTATGCGAATCTGACCATTCGAAACAGCTCGAACACGAATGCTCGAACTGTATTTTCCAGCATAGGCACCCAGGTGTTGTGCACCAACGTTTAAACATAGCCTATCCGATAATTGTAATCTTCGGGACAGACAAATTTGTTGGCCTTTTACAAGAGACCTACGCATAGGCCAGTTACTACAAGCATACTTAGTACTTTTGTCCTCAGATTTTTATTGAAATCCTGAACCACCCTATAATCATTACATACAGATTTCTGCTTGCAGCGAGTAGTCACTGCAAATAGTTTCAAAACGTGCCACCATCCATGAAAAGCAGCACATCCTAGACCAAACATATGATTGTTTTCGTAGTTCAAGCTTATTTCCAGAATTACTAAAGTTAGCTTGTTATAACCAACTGTAAATTGAAATTATTTTTTATGTCCAGGGTTGATGTGCTTTTCATTACATTTAGGGTAGAACTTCTGATTAAAAGATCAAGTTAATTTTTTTGTTAAAATGCCACTGCAATAAAAAATTATTTAATAAAATTCTATGTACCTCATTCTAATTATACACATAACAATCCTACACAAAGGTTTACTTTCTCTTGTAAACTAAATTACGTTGCGAAATTTTAACTAGAAAATCAGAATTCATTGAATTACTATTGAAATCAAGCAATTTAAAAACTTTTCAACAGTATTATACTCAATACATTTATATGATATTGCTTTAGTACGCAAATAATATTTTTCAAGTGTTATTTCTAGGGCTTCATCTTTCATTTGAAACGTTATTAATTTAAATCGGACAATTACATCTCACTATATAAATATAGGAACCTGACGTGGTGTTTTCGTGTATTGCTGGTTGCGGAATGTCCGGGATTCCAGCTAGGACTCAACCTTAAACATATCCGCTAATTGTAATCTTTGGGCCAGACAAATTTGTAGGCCTTACACAAGAGACGTGTGCGTAGGCCAGTTACTACAAGCATACTTTGTACTATTGTTCATTAGGTCATAACATTAAATACCATACTATACACCATCTGAAACATTTGTGTGATCATGTAAGGCAACCCCTGTCATTTTTATAACTGTACAGCGGACAAAACGTCCTAGTCGCAGAGTTTTTTTTTACAACAATTCATTTCTGACATTCAGCGACATTAATGTGCGCCGCGATGGTCTAGTGGTCAGGGCCATAACCTCCCATCACGGCGATCCAGGTTCGATTTCCGCTGTGGGTTCGATCCCCGGTGGGTTACAGCCCCAGTTTTTCACAAGTGGGAATTGTGTCGGACGATGTCGCTGGTCGGGGTAGGATTTCTCAGAGAACTCCCGTTTATTTCCGCCCATTTATTCCGGCAACGCTCCCTCGTAGGGTCTCATTCCATTGTCACAGTAATGGCAGCCTACAGGCTCAATATCAGAATGCCATCAACCAGTTTGGAGTTAATCCTGCCCTAGGGTTCATCCCTCATATTATATTTATTTATACATTTATTAGCGAAATACGTATATGACATACTGATATTCTGTCAGAATGTACTGAAGAATGTTCTGTTGTTCGTGAAGTTCTCGAATTTGTGTAGTCAAAGTAATAACATTTTGTAAATTTTGCTGAACCGAATTTGTTGCCAAATTAACAGGAGCGCGCATTGGCATGTTTTTAAACTTATGTAACTGCATTTTGCGACAAGCTCCAACAACTGCATCGTGGGTTGCATTTTCCTGACAGCATAGTACAAATCCATTTCTTAGCGGATGTAGCACTTTTTGCCTACGTACCAGGCACAGAACAGTTATGTTAATGTTTCTAGTAAACGGTGCATTCTAGGCATTTGCGACGAGAGGACCTTTTTTGTTCCTCATGGTGTACTGCCATAATAGACAACATGTAATGTTCACAAAACGTAACGCCGACGTAATTTTATGTGACATAAGGGAGGCAACCCGTAATATTTTTATGAAAGGGGAAGACCAGAAGGATGACATTATTAAATGTTAAAGATCTCAATAATACTTAACGTCACCCAAAGGACCGTAATTTTACGCCTAACCGTTTTCTTATATTTTGACAAACAACGATTTTCAAACTCGATTTTCAAGGGCATATTCCATCCTTAACATTCACTTTTCTTGAAAGTGTCTTGGGTAATGTCTACTTCAATTTTCATGAGGATTCACCTCCCGAAGTTTGGGCTATTAATTTTCTTACATATCCTGTATATCAGCTGATTATATCCTTTAAAAATTTCAAAATTGTTACAGGCAGTTATAGGAGATTATTGAGGAATTGAAATCAACGAATATAATACAAATACTCATCTTTTAAATTTATTTGTGTTTCCATATGTTTCTCAGTTATTGAATTAAACTTATTTCCCCTTTCATGTATGGGAATAAAGGATCACATTATTTGTGTGAAAAGTTCTTGCAGTGTGGGAAAATTATTTATATAATTGTCATAGGCATACGCGTTTACAGCACTATGTCGTCTCAAAAACTGACTGGGCCAAGAAAGACAAGGAAAACTAGCCAGTATTTGCCGCAGTCAAATCATATACGTACAACATCAATTACATGTGTTTACTGTGCAACTAATCTGGCTATTTTTTGTTTTTCCTTGTACCGCTTGGACTTTTGGGACAACCAAGTGCTTTCGTTACGTAAGTCGACGATGTCACTTCAAATAATTTCATTGTATTGCATCGATTTGTACTTTGCATTGGCCAATACGTACGCACGTGTAGCTTGCTTTTACCTATGTGTTAAACAGTCTACATGATCTACATCGCATTTGCGATTCACGGTTGTGCTGGAGGCTATGTGAATACAATTATCCTCCCCCCCTTAAAACCAACAATATTTCTTCCTTCAAATGGTCGCGCCGCGTATGCGCTGCCTACATAAATGACAGTAAAAGGAAGGATGTTACAGCGAACAGTTGAGATGCCCCGTCTCGACGACACTCCGCACACAAGCGCGGAAGATTTTTTTCCGTGTGACCTTGAATTCGTCATCCAGCAGGAAGGCATAATAGGGCAGGTGTTCCGACGTACATCCTGCCTTCTAACAAAGGTCACCTCTAACTGCCTTCAACAACACAAGAACTCCTGAACTTCTTCGACGGCTAATAACCTAGGGTCGATTTCCAAAACCAATGCTAAGCCTTAAATCACGAAACTGTTTCCTTATAAAATTATTTTGATAAAAAAATAACCTACCAAATTTTTAAAACGCACTAAAAAAATAAAACTATTCTCTGATTAAAATACCTGTAAGGTTTAAATCGAAAAAACGTGCTGCTCATGCAGTGTATAATAGTAGGATTGCAGAGAGTATCTATCGTTGATATAACTACATAACAATTCATATCATTTGCAGTACAAAAAAAATTGTCAGTGACTTAGATTAACTAATCATGCATCAATTGTCTATTGCATGCACTTCACGATTTTCGTTTTAAATCTTGCCAGTATTTTCACAGGATAATTTATTTGTTCTTTTTAGTCCGTTTTGAAAATACGGCACTGATTTTTTTATTTAAATAATTATTTTCTGCTTTTTAGTCATGTGTGGGAAATTTAGTAATAGATTTTAAACAAACAATACTTGACGACAAACCAACGTGCAGCACACACATATGGCAAATTAAGTTCTTAATTTTGTCTATGAATTACTTATAGTTTTCACTTACTAACTATGCTCAGGTGGACCATTTAAATTTCAGGGGTCTCCGTGAGTTTAAACAAAATAGTCCAAATATACTACTGAACTGTTTTGTTCGGGGAAACGCGGTGGCGGGACGTTAACACTACTGAGATGGAGGTTTTACAGGGAATTCTTAATTTTTAAACCTCCCGATGCAACATGGGATCATCTCAGCAAGCCTCCTGGACTGGCCAGCGGGACAGCCTTCCTTCATTCCTTCAGTGGAACTCAAAAGTGCAGGACTTCGACCCGGGGCAGCTCGGTGGCTCACACACGTCCATTCGCCATCACAGTTCATGGAACAGCCCCTTCCTTCAGTCACGACCGTGCTTATTATTTGCCAGCAGCACTCCGACAAAGAGTATGTAAACCTCTACTGCACTTAAAATGTTTTATGCCTCGCCCAAATCAATCTAGTGCTGCACTAAACCCCTCTATTACTTAGCACTGAGAATTTTTTTTAAAAATAAAAACAAAAAATTAATTAACATTAACACTTACAAATTCTAAGTAATAAAGTCGGCCTCAATACAACAAAAATACAAATGCAATTTAGATGGTGACGTTAACATGACCAGAATTTAAGGTTTAAATGCGGGTAATTAAGGGCTAAAACCTACATGTTACAGCTGATATTACAAAATAGCAGTACCTTAACACACAGACTGTTCTAAAATAATTTGTTACTTGTATTGTAACCTTGTTTGTGAAAACGTTATTTAACAACATTCCTCCATTATTGACAACGATCGAGGTGATGCAAGTGTATCACGTTGCAAGAATCTACGGGTTCGAATCCCGACTCCGCACATCCTTGTTTCTGTTTCCCATGGTTTCCCGAAATCACTCAAGTCGAATGATGGGTTGAATCCCTTGATATTGGTCATGGCCGATTCCTTTCCCGGTTCTCTGACATTGTTCAGGTCTTTGTGTTACTGTATCTGCTGATCATAGCTGTTGATGAGATGTTAGGCCTCCATTCTCTACCATCCCTCAGTCAGAGCAGTTGGTACGACAGCCAGCCATTCAAACGTGTACGCCGTATTGCCTACGTAGTAAGAACTGTATGACTATAGTCCACTCTTTGTACGAATTTTACACGAAAACGGTTGGTCCTACGCATTTACAACAAGGCGATCTTTTTTACTTCTGGCGTGCTTCTCTAGTAGAAAACCGTATTAAAAGTTCGTAATTCCTGATGGTAGAAAAGTGGCATGTAATAAAATGGGTAGCCACCCTAGTATTTAGGGTGCAAGGTATTGATGTGATTCTAATGCGTATTTCCAGATCCCAGTGGTATAAAACAATGCTCAACTTGTCATCACTAAATGGCTCTTCATTTCCATTATTTTACAAAAATACATTTTAAATTTTTCATTACTTATGGGCTCATACCGCCCTTAATATTCGTTTTAGTTTCAAAGTGTTCCTTATATTTTCTACTTGTTTTTTTATAAGGAATCGCCTTCCGAAGTTTGTCGGTCGAATTCAGCCTCGTCCTGTATAAAAAACTACGAATGCTAAGAAATTGTCGCTACAGTAAAATATAGTCACAACGTACGTCTACAAAACAAACCATACCTTGTACAAATATAACAACGTTTGAAACTACAACAATTTTACGTCAAGAGCCCTCTTAAGAAACTAATCCACACGTGCCCATTGTGTAAATATACGTAAATAAAACACACTTCGGACAAGAATGAAACGTGATTGTCATAACACCATGCTCATTAAAAACACAGTTTCTAGCCGACCTACATAGCATAGTCGGTAGACACCGGTCTGTTGTGCGAGAGATCCGGGGTTCCAATCCCGGCTCGGCCACGGATGTTGTGCTGTCACTTTGCACTCATCGGCTCTTAAGACCTAGTTATTAAAGGGGATCTTGTGTAGTTTTGTATCACTCTAAGTAACAATATATAACAGGGGCCATGGTGGCCGAAAGGTCAGACCATTCGCCTCTGACCAAGGCGACACGGGTTCAGTTCCTGGCGGGGACGGTCCCCGGATTTTCGCATGTGGAAATCATGCCGGACGATGCAGTTGGTCGGCGGGTTTTCTCGGGGATCTCCCATGTCCCCGGCCCATTCATTCCGGTGCTGCTCCATACTCACATCATGTCCCCCCCTCACCAGATCTATATACCTCGATGTTAAGCGCTGACCGAAATCTCTCACTCCCTTGAAATATAACTGTGAGAGAAGGCAGTTTTTAGTTATGTGAAATGGCTCGGAAAAAGTTAATTCACATAATGTTTTAAAACCACCCTTATGAAATGTTTTATTTTTCGTAAATCAGTGCATTAGAAACACTTATAATAATATGGGCCCGGGGGGGAGGTGTGCATGTATTCCGGGGCGCACCCAGGAATCTTGCTTGAGGGGGGGGGGGAGGGGGCACAATACTGTAACTAAGAAATAAATAACTCTGCAAACTACATACTATGTATGTCGGCAGAGCTCTTACTTGTTATAATATTGTGTTCAGAAACATTTGAATTTAGTTTTCTGACAATCACGTATGGAAACACACATACATTATAATATACAAACTTCTGATGGCAACTTTGTAACCCCATGCTTTTTATTGAGGCAATATAACATTTTGCATTTTTGAAATTGTAATAAAATATTAAAAATAAATTAAGTCAAATGCTGAAGTTCTCAATAGTGTAACCACCTCAGTATCGTTCGTGCAGCACAAAAATGTATCAAGTAGTGTTACAATTCTCAGATAAAAATGTCATACCCATGCTTAAAAATTGCAAGTAGCAGTGTGATGTTTAGTCACAGAATAACTAATACTGTCACAACGACAGAAAAAAGCTTTCTCATTGTTGTTATCGTATGGACTCTCGAGGCGTACACATATATAAACAAAACCAAGTGTCATTTGATTAACTATTTAAAATAACCCGTTGTAATTTTAGAAATACTGTAGATAATAAGTTTGAATCTTAACTTTATATTCGAGACAATTGGAGACCGATCATGACATATGCATTTTAGGAAAAATGTTTCGCTCTTGTCGTAACAGCTTTTGGGAAGTAAAGCTGCAAATAATTCCACATGTAATCTTAAACATTAGTTTATACAACTGTTTCTATTGCCAGATACTTTAAATAGTTCAGATCTCAGCCACCTGCATATCAAGAAATGGAAAATATTAAAATACTGAGCCTGTAGTGGTTTTCACTATTCCTTAAAGCCGGTATGTGATTTTTTTCTCTGAACAAGGGTCGTAAGTTGTAAAAAAAATAATAGTAAGTTAATTGTGAACATAATGCAGCAATACTTACTGTGTAGACAGGGAAGTCGTTAACTCACTGCATTTGGTATTACTGTTACAAGTTTGAGACATAAACTTTATATGTGGGCAATTCCCATGAGTTCTTTGGGATAGAGGTCTTATAATTACAAATAAAAGAGTTAAATTAAGTACTGGATTTAATAGCTCACAAAGCTACGAAATACACAAAACAGTAATCAACTAGAACTCTCACAACACAATTAGTTCTGCACACAATTACTCCTGTGT
>PNEQ01023784.1:0-12270 GCA_003012365.1 Medauroidea extradentata | reverse complement strand
TGTCTGTAACTACCATAGAACGTCAAATTGGCAGTTTTGTAAATAAGGCCCAGGCGAAGTCGCTGTTAGTGGCAGGGACAAACTTAAGACTGCTTTTCGCATGGACAGCTATAGCTACTTATCCTGCTGCAGAATTAGTTCAACTAGCCGCTTGGACTTGATGACTGAAGTACCAATCTTGTGTACAAAGAGGTTTTTCAATTAAAGAAAATATTATCAGTTACGAATAATACTCGCGAGCAAAGCCGCGGGGGACTGCTAGTATTATATAAAAGGTCGCGAGATTCACCTATTTTATAGAAATACCACATTTTTATTTCTTAAAATTACTTATGTCAAGATGAAGTTACATACTGTACTCTTGTTTATCTACACAGGTAAATCTTGCGACAATATTTTGTGTCACACAAATTGTGTAATTTAATAAATTGATGGATTTGATTTAATTTGAAGTTTATTTCTTCTTTATAAATAAATGCTTGTTTTTTAAAATGTTTTTACTATTTTTTTTTTTTCACGAGTACCGAAGAAATATCCGTCGGCCCTCCCAGAGCTTCTTTAGAAGGGTAAGAGCTAATATACAACAGGGTTCACCCCGGTGCCATGAGATGGTACGTTCACATCATGTTTCATACACTCTGATACTACCACTCGGTCCTCGGCACGGCCTCACCTTGACTTGGAGTGTTTGGAGGTATGCGCCACTATTTCAGCTTGAAGCTTACTTATTCCTAACGAAACACAGTTCCGGTTTTGAATGAATTTTTTTCATCACCGCTAGAATTTTCCCACGGTGCAGGTCGATATTAGTTAAGACACGACCCCGCTAAGTCTTACCGTTTAGCCGGGCAGCAGAACACCATGGGAGTATACAAAAAATAATTCGTCCACCATCTTCCATCTTGGGCGGTTCGCCATATTTTACATAGAATGACGACACTTAGCTAACCGTGCATTGTCATCCATATTAAACATGTATGCAAAATTTCAGCTCAAATATTTGAGGATTACTGCTTTGAAATTCAGTTGCAAGATTTAACCCGAACAAACATCCAAACATTGCAAGTTAAATAAAAGCTTGTAAAATACATATTTCTTGTGACCTCAGATGTTAACTTTAGCGTAGTGTCATCTGTACACTATGATTGTTACTTTATGTGGGTTTGTTTACACTTAAAAATTACATAAAACTATAAATTATATGAAATTGAAAAAGTAACAAGGCTTTCAAAAGCGTTCACGTTATGCGGAACAACCTATACGGGCTTCAGCCAGTAGCGTGCAAAATGCGAAGAACAAGTTACAGAACAATGCTCTTATTGGTTTATTCCTGCAAGAATATGCATTGCATGTGATCATGTGTATATTTTGATATAGTACCGCTTCACATGCAACGCGACCATGCTTCGCCCTGGTCACAAGGGACATGACCCCTGCTCCCAAGCCCCTTACGTAGTTAATTTATTATTTCCAAAAACGATGACTATGCACACCCCCTCCCATGCTATTAATCGCAAATCTATGCGTACGCTAACATAATGAAACTTGGCCCATCCAACCTTGAAGTCTAGTAGATCCGCCACCCCTGTGAACACCGCCACTGCTGCCAACTCTCCCCTGCTATGGTGCATCCTACCGACGACGCATGCTCTGGTATTCATGAAGTGTGTCGCTGGGGACAGAGGTGCGTGCATGCATAGCCCGCCATTGTGCGGGAGCAAGCGACGATCACCATCGCACAGGACGAACTAACATCACACACTAAACCGTCTCTTCAAAGCGGCCTGAGGGATATCCTTTACAAATACCGGACATATTCTACGGAAAGAATGGTTTCAATTCACTAACAATTTCAAGCCTCGTTTGTTATGCTCCGAGCCGGACTGTATATTCAAAAAGAGTGCCGTCGTTTCAAAATCCAGTTATCTTCGATGCGACTACTGGAAAATGTGTTACCTCCTTGATTTTTTCCCCCTTTGTGCTGCCCACTATTTTACTTGTAACGTTTCGTCTGTCTTGGGGAGTTTGTGTCTGTTTCGTCTGATAAAAATTATTTATGAGGTTTTTAAGTTAATGTCCGCAGCTCGTGACTGCAGTTCGCTGAATTCCTCCGAGCTTATATGTGTGTGGTTGGTTTGATCGTCACACCACGTTTAGTTATTTGCCAACAAATCTCAAGAGTTAACCCAGCGCGTGAGGTACGGAAAAATATTTCTCCATTAAAAATGTTTCCAATGCGTCTACCTTCGAAAATAAAACGTACTTAAAACTGTGTCCTTATGGTTTGAAAAAAAATACCGTCCCCTAATTAAAAACAAAGAGCCTCAAAAGTGCTAAAAATGACTCACATTGCTGTAGCTGAGAAAATATCAACAGTAATTGTAAAACAAAATCATACAAACCTGCATTGGACTTAAACACATACTTCACACAAATAAAATAACAGGGTCATAGCTTGAAGTCCTGTTGAAAAACACTATCTATGAAAACACTGCACGCTAGTTCAGTACTCCGCACCTAGAGGCGATGAGGTGTTTGACGGACGTGTTATATTCGACTATCGCCTTTCCCGTTTCCGTGCCTCGAACGTAAAAAAATACTAACAACCACTAACTCTTAAGCAATGGTGTACGCCCACAAACCCATTCATTCTTATAAAGCCCCATTGCAGCAGTTTCAGAGATCTCAATAAATTGCCTTGTATTTGTCGTAATGAAAGGAAGGCAACTTTGAATTTAAAAATGCGTATTTTAACTATTCGCATATCCAAAAGTTATCATATTAGCTACGCTACTTAACTGATCTTTTCACATACCAACTAAAAATATAGATGCATTATAACATTAACGCCAGCGAAATACATAAAAATATTTGTATACATTTCCCGACTAATAAGTAATCCGAGAGACAGTGTTTCTTTATGGTTTCTTTTAAGACTTTGTGTAGCGATTAGTCGGTTTAAAGTGGCAATATGATACCGTCTAACACACATGAACAAAAACGTCTCTGGTTACTATAACAAAATTAATTTACTGATAATTGCTAGTATTCATGTGAAAATTTTAACACAATGCCCCTCAAACCTAATAAACATACATATCGTACAAAGAACTAGTGTTCATGCTCAAGTAAACTATTAACACTTTCTTCACTCATTCTAACATACATTTATGGAGTGGCTCGCAAATAGCAAACAAAATTACGAATACATATTACATTTGATTTAATATTTAAACACATTTACAGTTTACAACGAACTAGCCACACCATAAACATACTTTGTAAATACAGAGTCCAACGTTGCGAAATTTCTGGCCAACTAGACTACAAAAAAAAAGTACAAAAAAGAAATACGGTACATCAATTACCAGAGATGTTACCATCCATAACGTGACAGTGCGGAAGACACCTGCAAAAATAATTTAAGAAAGCTGTTATGTAAATGCGTAAGTAAAACTAAGGTGAATATTCGCTATGAAACGCCTATAATGTTCGAATTTACTTACGGATGTTTATACAAACCCGTATTCTGCGAGAACGCTTCGCAACGAGAGACGACTATTATTTTTTGACGATAATATTTAAACGTACATTATATTTGTTTATCTACGAAAAGAACACACACTTCAAACTATGTCGCTATAGTTTTAAAAGTTCAATACTTTTATTAGAAACATATTCGGGCCTCTCAAAATAGCCAAAAATATCTTTTCCAGGCTGCCGTATCTGGAAAAAAACAACCTAATTCGAAAAAATACAACTATAGAAAGAAGCATTAGACTTTGAACTATGCTGCCCACAGAAAAATAATGTGGTCACCGCTTAAAGTCCCAAAGGGAACAGTAAAGCACTGCACGCCAGCTGAATAGCTTGCGCGGTGAGGCGATAACACATTACATACGTCGGTCAACGGCAACCTTACCTCTCCTGCCTCTCACACACAAACGCAGCTTATCTAGGGAGGACCCTTAAGGATGTTCACGTGCGATAAAATCATAATTTTATACTTTTATGTAATATCGTTAGTTTTGTAGATGATATTTGTGAGTGTAGTTTCCTCTTAAAAAACAATTTTAGCTCTCATATTTTTCTCATAACGGTGCGTCAAAGTAAAAATTTGCTTGTTACGCTGTCATGCAAACAGTGAAAACCAATCAATATACTTAGTATCGTATACAAAACTAACACTATTTCATGTAAATATAAAAATTATGATTTTATCGCACTTGAACACACTTAACGACTTCAAAGGATCGTTTTCCTTCAAGGGCGCCGGCTACAATGCGCTTAAAATACGTTGCATGCGTTCGTGAATACGTTATTTAACAAAACTTTTCCACGTGCGCTCACTGTGTCAATGTACGAAAAGAAAACACACTTTAAACTATGGCGGAAGGGTAGTTTCAAAGCATCGCGTCAATTAGAAAAATCCTTTCGGAGCCCCTCAACATGGCTAAAACGATACCACTGCACTGCACGCCGTTTCAGTGTGTTGCGGAAGAGGTGATACCACAGTCAACATCGCCCTTGGCGCCGTACAACAAACACACGGCCAGTTGGCGGGCATCTTAGGGCACTACCTACCTGGTAGCCACGACGTGAAAAAGGACAGAAAAATACACGTTTAAACATATAAGGAGGGCAATATGTCACTTTCGGGGGAAAAATCTGCATTAAGAGGGCGTGGTACATAATTCAACGCTAAAAGCATTAATCTATAACTGTAGGTTTCTTGAAGCCAATCTGCGAAAATTAAACAATAGCAATCCTAGATAATAGTTTTAGCCAACGTTTTAAACAAAATTGTTTCCAGTGTTGCGAACTTCTGAAGCACAATATCTGACGCCGGAACCTCGTGCATTTAACTGCGGCGCAAGAGATCGCGTGTAACGAATGAGTAATTATGGATAAATACTTACTCATAAAGTTGGCAGATACCATTATCTAGGATTGTCACTGAGAATTTAAGGTCATGGGCCCGAGTTTTTTCGCATTTAACGACAATTATTTTTTAAAACATAAATGGGAGCCGATATCGTAAAATCGCTTCGTAACTTTGTTATGACTGATTTAAACTGCATACTCTAATTTTGTCGAGTCAGAACTCCGCAAAATAGTTGCCAATTAGTTAATTAACGAAATTTTCTTTTAATTGATAAATTAGCTATACTCATCATACAGTTTGTCTCGAAAAATCACATTGCGTAGTAAAACCAATTTGCAAAAAAGTTACTTAGCAATTTTACGATACTGACTCTCGTATGGATTTTAAAAAATAATTCTCTCCTAAGCCGAGAAACTCGGGCCCAAGCCCTTAATCCATATTGGCTTCGAAAAAAGCGTAGAAATCAATTGATGACCTCAGCGTTTATTTATCTACCACGCACTCTTAGATAAAAGACTGAATAACAGCACAATGTATCTCCTGGGATAGTAATTACATTTACAGCAGCATTAATGCGGAATAAAGGCGAGACCAACACCACAAAGTAAAACTTAATTTTTCTAATATCAGATTACTAGTCAAAATTTATTGATTTCAGAACTAGTGATAGTAACATATTTGAAGGTAACACTTAACGTCATCTTAAAATTCAACCAATCTAAATCTGAGTAGATCGTCGCATGGAAAACATCTTAAATTGTAATTAATGACATCAAGTACATCGTACTGACGAGCTCCTTTCATTATAAAAGCAAGAGAAACGACAGAATACTTATAAAAGGCACGAGTCCTGATCAGAAAAATTGTCTATAAAAGGGCATGCATTCCTCCCCTGTCAAGCTTCAAAGTATCACCAAGGATTTAAAATTCAATTTTTAAAATATGTGTACAAATTAATTTTTTTAAGCTGGCTACCACCTACTTCATCTCATCTTCCTGGCAGTGAGAAGGCGAGACAAGATCGCGTGGTGTAAGCAACTATGGGAAGTGACACGAAACTCGACATCCCTCAGCGATGTCGACTACCCGGGCCAGAGACAATCAGTGACTGGACAAGCTAGCACGTCAACTTATGCAAGCCCGTACCTCCCGGCTAGAATCTCGTGCAAGTGCGAGGACGCTTCTGCGTCGATCTGCCGCCCCGAGCCTAGGAAATTTAAATTCAAAACTTTGTCGATTAACTCCCCTTCTGCCTTCCTTTCTCTTCCCAAAAACCTTTCCAAAGCATGGAAAGTGAAAAAAAGAAAGAAAAAAGGAAGTCAATCTTATCTCTTCTAAATGCTTCCACATTTTCGCACCCGTGAGAAATATACAAAAAAAAAATACGCATCGTAGTAATACTAAAGCCAAAAGACTATAAACCGTACCACACATGACAAGAAAAAATAGTGTTACGATATAGCGCCTAGTCTCATATCGGTGGCAGCCACACCTCATCTCTATTCTCCTGCCCTTCCACCAAACTGAGTGCTTATCGTTCCTCCGTGACGACAGCTGTCACAAAATTCGATGCGTCATCCGGTATCGTTATGTGCCCTTGAGACAGGCGCTCGAAGAGACCTATTAAACAAGTTCTAGAACCTTCAAATTTGACCTAATTTACCGCCGTCGCTAGAATGGCGAAGAATGGTCTGGATGGAATCGCGCGGTACTATAAATACGACAGGTAGCGGCAGAGTGGGCAGTGCTTGTTGTGTTGTCGGTTAAACCCGTACACAGAAATTCACGAGCAGACGACGGCGATACGACTGCAGATAAGGAGCAGTGCAGGAGCAATGCTACTGTCGACGAGGGTGCGACGGCAAGGCGAGAAACATGCGGCTACGGAAGTGCCAGAGAGAGTGTAGATGGAACATTCGTGTGTGGGACGGACAAGGAGGAGAATTATACATTCCAAGGGTTACAGGCGGCGCTGCCTACGGTACCCCAAATCCCTTGCAATAAGCTAGGATAGGACTTTACGTGTTAAATTTAATTAAATGGGACAATACTATACCTGTCACGCCTACGTAACTTACTGTCAACACTGTTTTTTTTTATCTCGGTGCGGCCTACATTCGGGGTGTCTTATCAGTTCTAGTAAATGAAATTCCCTGATTTTCCAGGTTTTCCAGGTCTATAACTAAATTTTCCAGGATAGTTTTAGCCTACATTACGAAGAAAAAAGTAGGCTTACGAGATCGCGTATGCGTGTGTGTGTGTGTGTGCGTGTGTGTGTGTGTGTGTGTGTGTCCCTAAAAACTTTTGAACCAGTCATCAAAGTTTGTACACATATAGTACTTAGTAATCTGACTTAACGTTTATATATTTCGTTTACGTCCCGTTCATATTTTCAAAATGACGGCCATTTTAAAATGTTTCAGTCAAACAAGATACCTAATTAACTGTATCTTACAATTTCATCAAACTTGGTACACATACAGTGCATACAAAGCTAACACGACTTTGTGTATTTCTTTCATCCTATGTGTTCATACTATCGAAATGGCGGTCATATATATATTTTTAGCATAGTATCACCTAGCTAAGGAAATATTTTGCAAAATTTTACCAAACTTGATACACATATACTTAAAAGCTGACTTTACTGTTGTGTATTTCGTTCATACTGTGTTCATGTTTTCAAAATGGCGGCCATTTATATACTTTTAGCATAGGGTTAAATACATTAAGAAATATTTTCAGGAATTTAATCAAACTTGGTACACATACTATATATAAAGCTGACTTGACTTTTGCCTATCTCGTTAATACTACTGTAATTTTTTTTAACGGTGGCTATTTTTTATCTTTATGATAGAAAGTAATCTCAGAAAATGTTTTCCTCAATTTCATTAAACTGGGTACTCGTAAA
Organism: Medauroidea extradentata; assembly: GCA_003012365.1. Taxonomy (NCBI): domain Eukaryota; kingdom Metazoa; phylum Arthropoda; class Insecta; order Phasmatodea; family Phasmatidae; genus Medauroidea; species Medauroidea extradentata. The sequence continues at coordinate 4,471 of PNEQ01023784.1, read as the reverse complement.
TTAGTAAGCTGACTTTAGTCTATTTCATGTGTCATGTCTCAATCAATATTATAATTTACCATTCCCAGATTACGTAAACGATTTTAACTTTCAGGCTTTAGTTGCACCCACTTTGAGGAAGGTAGGCTTATAAGTTATGCTGGTAACTTCATGTACCAAACACAATTACGACATCCCCGGCTTCGATCCCAGGCTTCGGTCATCATGGTTTCCCGAAATCGCTCCAGGCAAATACTGAGATGGTTCCTCAACAAAGGCCATGGCCGACTTCTCTCCTAGCTCCTGGCTTTGCATCAAGTTGGGTCACCGTCTCTAAACCTCGTTATCGACAAGACGTAAGGCGCAATTCAATTACCTTACACCCCCAGAAAGTTGAACACAGCTCTACACCTCCAGAAAGTCGAACAAATTCGTACACTTGTTTTGTGCAATCAGTGTTACTTCATGTACGTTTTTAGTCAGCGGTTTAGAATTATTGAAAATCCTCTTGCCAATTACGCATTTCCAAGGAAAAAGTACCGGCATTATTTTCACAAACTTTAGGAGGCCAGAAGCGATACGATCGGTGTGACACTAAAACCAAAAGATGTTCGCCAACCAGCACCGATGTTTCTGTGACGTCATCGCGGAACAAAATGTTGGACGCGACGCGAATCCCTAATAGAAATTATATCGATTTCATTCGTGTCGGATTAACTTGCGCCCAAATGTTGGTGAAACCAATGAGTTGGCAGTAAACTGGGTTTATTTATTTTCAAAGAGATTCAGGAATTTGTTGGTTAACATAAGAAAATAATAAACTTCCTAAGCAAACGCGTAATTGTTAGAGCCACGATTTTGTCACGAAAAGATTTTTGCCCCACTTTGTTTCAGTGTCTCTCGTGCATATCGGCAAGGTTATTGGCAGCATGTCTTTGTTCAGACATGTTTCTCATTTGACTGCACCAATCAGCGTAGTGTCTCCGTACGTCTGTAATTTGACAAGACAAGTGGGAGTAAAACCATCCAATCACAGACGATGTAGCAGAGCTGCAGATGTGCACATGACGCACTGAAACCAAATGTTGCAAAAATGTTTCGCCATAAAATTGTGGCTCTAGTAATTGTGCGTTTATTTCCGCGTATTCTGGAATCCCAGTAGGTATTTAAATATCTTACAAATAAACGGGGAAAAAATTGTAAACATCTGTGGCCGTCGTATTAGAGGTTGTAATGTAGTGACAATGAACTATTTACACGTTTATTTAAATTTTTATAGGTATTTTTCGCATGTCAACCAAACTAGTGTACGAAATTACGAAAAATTTTTAGTGTTGATTACGTCGCTTCCAGCAGCGGCTCGTTGCCAGGAAGGGCACAAGTTGCAGAGAACTGTATAGGGTTGTGCTCTAGTTGACGCTACAGCCACTGACACTCTGGTAAGGGACAGTAATTTTTTGGTGAAAAGATTTTTGCCCCACTTTGTTTCAGTGCCTTACGTGCACACCTGCAGGACAACTTCACGGCTATTGACAGAGTGATTTTGTGCAAAGTCGTTATTCATTTAACTGTGCCAATCAGTATACGGATAACTGCCACACATCACATCTGTGAATTGCGGGTTCAACCTCAAGAGCTGGGTGTTACGGCATCCAATCACTGACCGCAAATCCGAAATGCAGGAACGCACGTAAGGCACCAAAACAAAGTGGTGCAAAAATCTTTTCGCGAAATTTCCTGTCTCTAGTCATTGGTATACGGCGGCAACTTGTGCCCTCCCTGGCAACAACCCTCGAGCCGCCACGGGTCGCTTGTCGTGCCTATGTGATTCCGGCAACGCACATAACCGCTCTACTTCGCGGCTCCTTTAAGAAGTATTTTTTGCAAGGGCGTTGTAAAGAATGCAAAGCAGAAAGCGATGGCACGGACTGGTGTTGCGGAGGAAGGGGATGTGTATCGAAGAAGCAGAGCTTGCCTGAGGGAAGATACTATAAGGGCGTGGCACGACTGTCGTCGCGGGTCTTACAAACAAGGCGGCCACGCCCCGGCACACGAGTGTCCGACACTCCACAAGAGAGACGACAGTCTCGTGACCGCCATGCTGACTAGATATACGAGTGTGTAATACATGATTGCCTGCTACAGCTCCGAGCTCTCTTTGGTACCTTCTCTGTGTATCCTCCAGCCTACGGTCGTAGACGTACAGGTCTGGACACTCGCCTATCTACCAATGATATTGAGTTGTCCCCGTTATGACTGAAAGCGCCACTAGCAATGAAGTGTTTTAACACTGCAGTATAGCGTCGTACTAGCAGTTCTCCTGGCAGTTCCGACACGAGTTTACTCCTTGTAGTCCCATTTACACAATGTTAAAACAACCCTAGAGTGCCAGTGGCGCCAATCAGTCATAACGGGGTCAATTTTCAACTCCAGTGTCCAGACCTGTTTCTCTATGGCCGTGCTCCAGCCTCACGTAAACATACGGGCATAGTTATTATTATAATTTCAGCTGCTACCACATACCACTTTTGAAACTCTTATATAAACAACTATATTTCTACGACACCCATTTTCACTACGCATGCAGTGTTCATAAAATTAAATGCGCGTTCCTGTAGCGACCAAAATGTCAACATTACAAATTTAATAATGATTACTAGCCTTCATTCGTTGTGAACATTACAGATGACTCACTAATTATTGTTAAGAGCCACGACTTTATGGCGAACATATTTTTGCAACATTTGGTTTCAATGCGTCATGTGCACATCTGTAGCTCTGCTACATCGTCTGTGATTGGATGGTTTTACTCTCACTTGCCTTGGAAAATTACAGACGTACGGAGTCACGATAACTTTATGCTGATTGGTTCAGTCAAATGAGACACGTGTCTGAACAAAGATACGCTGCCAATAACCATGAATCAAAGCTGCCGATGTGCACGAGAGACACCGAAACAAAGAGGGGCAAAAATATATTCGTGGCAAAATCGTGGCCCTACTTATTGCAATATATTACGTACAGGTACGGACAGGGGTTCAGTCCAAACTATAATATCAAACGTGCCTACTTCACACAAGGGGAGTGGCTACATACTGCCATTAAGGATAAAGGGAGGAGAGGGGCCGTGATACATTCTAAGTAGTACAACCTCTCGCGTGCACGTGTGTAAATGTAAACGTGTGTTTATGTACACACACTTGCGTTTTTTATATACAATCATTAAATCATCCAATTTTTTTTTATGTTTTATTAATAATAGACTACCTGACCGAAACTTCATCATATAAAATAGTTACAGTTCTACACTTTTCCTTTATAATATGGAAATATATAGCGCACGATTCATAACAAATGACAGTAAATTCAAACGCCATTCATACTGTACGCATTTTCCTATTTTAGTCATTTGGTTTATGTTTACTTTCACGTGATGCATAGTGACATGAATTACCTAACCTCCGAATGAGTCCTGTAACGCACAAAAGCATTTCATAAACTTCTCAAGCCAAGTTTGTTAAAAACTTCTCACATTATAGCCGGATTTGATGCGGAGTTAGCTCTTCATAGAGTGATGAAAGTGTGTAACACTGATGAAACTTCTTAAACCATTCTTAAAATTGCACTTCTAGTTGGCTTAAATAGAAATTAATTTTGGCCAGTGATGCTCTTAAAGCAAGGAATGGCAAAAAAAAAACTGTGGTTTTACTGGCTGCTATAGCAGTTTTATTTTTAGAATGTTTTGTGAAGCAGAGTGCACACGTTTAACATAGTTACGTGTATCGTAACTGTAGTGAAACACGTCTTAGGCCTTAGGTCTTGTTTGTAACAAAATGAACTGCGCACTGTATGCCACTATTTTGAATATAGGCGAGCACAAAACAAATATTCGAAATTGAAGTTCCAATTTTTTTTATTTACGGAGTCATTGACAAAATTATAATTCCCTGAACGTTTCTTTAGTATTTGAGTATTGTATTTAAGACGATATGGGACTAAAGGTAAACATAGGCCAACGCAACATGTAAGACGTTTATCGAGATTATACTCCCAAACGTTTTTATAAAATTAGTCATCGTTTGTCCGGGCTACAACATTACGTCTACATTTTGGCGAGCTAAACTTCAATAAATGTTTAGCATGCGAAATTATTAACAATTTATTTACAAACCATATAAATTCGGAAGGGAACACGCAGATGGAGTACAGCGTATATGCTTAAAGAACTGTGATACAGAAACCTGTATTGACATACAGAAATCTGTATTAGACAGAATATATTTCTTAGGTAATTATAATACTGTTGCGTGCCATGTTCCTGGAGGCCAGTGGTCGGCGGCTGTTTCGTAACACCTTGAGGGCTGGCCGATGACTCAAAGCCCGGGTGGCTCATAGTGGGAAACCCGCCTAACCTACGTCATAGATACCTGTCCCAACTGCGTCTTAACCCTTCGAGGGCGGCGGACGTGACTACTAGCACATCCGAAAAATG
>PNEQ01023782.1:0-12272 GCA_003012365.1 Medauroidea extradentata | reverse complement strand
CGTATGTTAGAGGCCTTTCAGAAAAAATAAGACGTCTGGGAAACAAATACGGACTTCAAACAGCATTCCGATCCAAATCTACTATCAAAAGTATGGTCACCAGGGTAAAACCAGCCACTGAAAAATTACAAACTCACAACTGTGTATATCAGATACCCTGCGAATGTGGTCATACGTATATTGGAGAAACTGGCAGAGCACTTTCAACACGTATCAAAAAACATAAAAACAATTACAAGAAAGGCGAAACCCAAAAATCTAGACTGGCCGAACATGCATGGGAAAATAGCCACAAAATTCTTTGGGAAGACTCGAAACCACTTACACAGGAAACTGACAAAATTAAAAGAAAATTCAAAGAATCAGCCTTTATTATTAGCAATAGCATTATTTTCAGTCAACAGAGTATTGAATTAAAAAATATGTGGATCCCATTGATTAAGACAGAAACAACTTTACAGCACAAAACAAAAACACACACTCAACCCATCACAACCAATCAGAGTCAATCTATGCTGCGCGACCAACCAGGAGACAGCTCGTCTCCCATTGGCTGAGCACGATAAGTGGGCTTACCCTATATAAACCCATGATTTTTCCAGTCTCCTCATCAGTCGCACTCGTGTTCCTGAACCCTGTGTGTCTACCTGATGATGGGAACAGATTCCAGTTCCCGAAACGTCGTAACACTGTCTGTCTGGAAAACTACTGTGTCTTTTTTCGTCTCTTCGTTGTGTCGTTTGTCTTTCCTGTATACGTCTGTTACCTGTTGCGTTTTGTCTCGTCTATTTGTTGTCTTTTTTTGTAATTTTTCTGTTCGTGTCTGATATTTGCTGTGTTTTTTATTTCATCTCATCGTTGTGTAGCATGTTACTTGATTTTTTACTTTATTTGTTATTATTTTCATTTATTATCTGTTTGTTCCTTGTTTCTATTTGACCCGATTCCATTTTGGAATTTCTTGTTGTGTATGATGTATCTTGCTGACTAAGCATACTCTGCTTATATTATGGTTTTCTTTTATTTGTTTAGTTTTCTTTGACAGTCATTCAATTTGCAATGGAGTACGTCCAAGAAACTGAATCCAGTCATGCACTCCCATTGCACAGTTCTTTCAAGATCAATTTTACAGCCTTGCATATTTTTTAAGTAGTTCAGACATGAAGATGCAGTTCGATCATGCATACATCAGCTAGAGCCATAAGACTAAGGAGACCTGAGACACGGTTTAAAAATTTTTCCATAATTGTAACTGGGTGTATCAGTCTTAATAATATGTGAAGACCAATAAAAATATGTAGAATATTAAGTATGTGGCTCAGAGAACAAAGCTTACCAAGTAGTAACCATTTTACAAACAAACAAAACAAAAAAACCTACAAATATTGTACTAGACGTTTACCTGACAAAATTTCAAAACATATGTGAACACATGATACGGTAGAAAATAAAGCATACAAAATACAAACACACAGAAATACTGTACATCCAAACTGACATACGTATGTAAGTAAAACAGAATTTTTTTGATATGTGCATAATTGATAGGCCTACTTTTCTCACTATGGGTGAAAATTAAAAGTAAATGTTAAAAATGATGTATATCAAGTAGCATAAAATTAAATTAAGAGACTACCTCATACTATCTTCTAACATAGTGGATTACAAGAATTAAGATTACTATGCATCCAGTAATTGTCAATGCACATATTAAAAACTACATGCAATCATGTTACGAAAACTTCAAAAGTGAAGGACATAGATGATGTAACACAGCACGAACCAACAACATTCAAGTGATGTTACTTAGTTCAGTAGGAACTGCCATGAGCACCTTGATTAAAAATTTGCGAAAATGTTGCTTACCACAAAGTAAATAACAGAGTTTGATTAAATTCTGGTAATTAGTTAGATCTATATCAAATGGCAGCCGTAACACAGGAAGAAAAAAATATATGCGCTATAAGTGTAACAAGTTTGAGGAAATTCGGTTCACAAGATCATAAATTTTTAAGGGACGCACAAACAGGAAGATGGTTTCACAAGTCTACTTTTCCTTTTGGAAGTAGGCTAATATTTAGGGAGTGGGGGTGGGGGGAGGAGGATAAGGTGCCACGAATGAAGTACAATATCTACACCTAGCGCATTGATATGATCTACTGCAGCTGGAGTACAAGTAATTTAAAAGTTTGGAAATAATGTAGCACACCTGGCCCAGTTAACAATAGAGCAGACACAGACTAATAACAGTTTTCAAGCGAACCTCCATGTATTCCCTGGCTTGTGTTTTGTCAAAGTTTTCAGTGTACTTTGATATGTGGTGATGTTTTCCTTCAAATGTACAAAAAGAGAAAAACTCACAAACTTGCCATGTCAATGGCTTGAACATTACATTACACAAGACTCAAAAGACACATCCTATGTCAGATTAAAAAATTTTCAATAGCCTATGAATGAAAGATATAAAATTATGTACAGTATTTGGTTACAAACTTTAACTGAAATTATGTCTAGTTTTGTTATGATGTGAATTCACAATATTCTTCAATACAAAGTTCACTCTAGAGCTCGAGTATCTCAAATTTTTGAGGCACGGGTTGATCATACCTACCAAAGGTAGGCTTTTAATCAGAAGACTATTTATTGATACAAATTTAAACTTTAACTATCACTCACCTTATTTTTCCATTAAACACTACAGACATTAGACTATGCATTCAAGAGAAAGGACTCAATGCTCTGTGCTCTCATTTTTTTAAACAAATATTGGTCATATCTATCATTAAGAGGTACACTTTTGATCGGAAGATGTCTTGCTACTGATAATAATGTACATCTTGATTACTATGTTTGTTATTTATCCGCAGAACATTATGAAAATCGGTGTCCAAATAGAGACACTTACAGACAAAAAGGCAATTTTAAAATTTCATGATGAGGTTGGCGAGCAAAATAGGCCCCAATCTATTTTACAAATGTGATAAATGAAACTGCGAGTATTCGTAAAATCAGGAGTCTAGTGTACATGATGGTGTCTTAAAGGGGTGTTTTACATTGAACTTTCAATGTACTAAACAATATTGTTTTAAATATATTCTATGCAGGTGCCATTTGATATGTACAGTCTCCTGTATTATACTTTTCTTGATGCTGCCAATTGGTCAGTGCCAGTCAAAGCCCTAGTAATAATAAAAAACATGCAAAATAAATTACAGGCCCACCTATAGAACAAGTTGGCCGCACTGTAATAAGGAAGCAGACGTCATGCTTTCGTAGGTTCTCCCACTCTGCTTTAATCTCATGCCTCACACTCAGGTTGACTGTCACGTCAGCTCTGACTCGTGATGGCCGCTTCTCCCCTGCAACATTGAATTAATGTTTAAAACAATCATACTACAGTACGCAGACAACTGTCGAGAAATGCACAGTAATATTAAAGACTTATTACCTATGTTGGGTTTTGCTACTTCTACAACTGCAAAATTGATAATGGGTTGAGCCATACGTGCCCAGCCACCGTAGAAAACACTTCCATCTTCTGATTTCCTAAAATAAAATAATATAAAAAGCATACATTAAGGAATGTAAATGTAGCAAATAGTTACATTAAATAAATTTACACAATTTTTACACATCTAATGTTGCCAAAATTATCATATATGATCTCATTCATAACTGACTTTCTTACACAGAAAATAGAGCAATTAACTACAAAGGAAAAAACACTGAAGGACAAGCATACATAAATTACCTGGAATGGAGATTTGCATGAAACAAAAACATTAAAACCTATTATTAAAAATTTGTCTTCACACATCACTGCAGTTATACTACGTACATCATCACAGCAACCAATATATAAACAAAAACTACATTCTATGTAGCATTTTTTTTGTAGAGGTGGCTGCCACAGCTACCAAAAATAAGATAACAAGAAGAGATGCACTAAAAGAACTTATCAAATCATCTAATCATATTTGCCTTAAATTTTTATTATTCAAACAGTAAATAGATATTTTTACACTGATGTGACATAGTTTATCGATTCATTAACTTTTGGAACTCCATACGAAATAGTTTCTGCTACTTTAGTGACCAATGTAGTAGCTCGATTAAGTACAGTAAATCATTTCTTTCCTGTCTGCTGTTTGCCATTATAGAATAAAGTAGACACTAAGATTGCAAAAAAATTATAAAACTGCTGAAGTTTTTATCTAAACTTGTCATGCTAAAAATTTTTTTATAGAGCTACTGAAAGAAAAGTTATCTAAGAAACAAAAATAATACACATGTATGATGGTAGAGAACAAGCTAACTTAAAATATAATTTGTTCGTAAATTCTCAATATTTTTGGCTAGTACTCTTTATTAATGCCATTTAAGAACCGTAACTGCATATGTATGCCTCAATGTCTCACTTTTTGAAGTCTTTCTATGTTTAGTTCTTGATATCTAAAATGGTTAGAACCAGCATTTAACAAATTACTTAAAAACCATGTACGGAATTTTTAAATGGCTAAGTGAATTGAATGAAAATGTTCATTTTATCACTAAGGTATAAAATGATTAATGCTAAAGAAAATACATTGCAAATGTGCAATGTGAGTCTCTCGCATGAAGAAGTGTACGTATGAATTCTCCATAGTTTTTCTGGAATAATCCTTCACTCATCATGTCCTTGGATGTATAAGTTTCATTCATTTACAAACTTCACTTTCTACATCAATGATATAGCATTCAAATGCTATACACAATTTCTTACCATGGGCTTAATCTGCCAACTGCATCCTCTATATCTTGACGAATCTCATCTGAAAATAAATTAAAAAAAAAAAAAAACTATTACAATAGTGTAACTTCATTATCACAAACATTAGGAATTATGGGGAAAAATTATGTCACTGACAGTTTTCATTATATCCTAAGTTAACAAAGTGAAGCATCCTACCATTAATTTATTATTTTCAGGTGCTAGGACCATAAATATAACAAAATTGAAGGCTTAACTTAAACTTGTGAATATATAATTACAGTAAAAAGAGTTGTTATGACATACAAAGTTGTTTAGCTCTCGAAATACGTATCAAGCTATTTTGCATCACTACCATGGTGAGCACCACTGCACAAAATTACTGCCTTAAAACTTCAAAAATACACCAATAAATAGTAATTAATTAAATAATGTTAAGTTACAAAAATTAAATTATTCAGATGTTTGACACGGCAATTTGTGCTCATAGTAAACGCAACTTTTCAGAATTAGTACTAGTATTTCCAGTAGTACACTAACTAAAAAGATAAATTCTTCACTACTTGCCTGGAAAAGACAAATGCAAGAAATAAGTAAATACGTACCAGTACATAAAAATTTTAACATTATGCATTTTAAGTTAACCTGTCATTATAGGTGTGCGAAGTTAGAGATTACATAAAGTGTCTGAAGGGACATTAAAAATTTCAGTTAAAAGTATTTGCTACAGGCCATACTCGTAGTGAGGTTCTACTGTATTTTACATTTCAAGAAAACTTCCAAAACAAATTGGAAATATTTCTACATTACAATGAAAAGCAAAAGATATAATTTGACCAGTTGCTTCTCTTAATTATCTCACATGTACAGCATAAGAATTGCACAGAAGTGAAAGATCTTTTGCAAATTAAAATTGCACAATAACTACACAAAATAAAGATAATTTTTTCTACAAGTTTCAATAATTGATGACTTACAGGTGGACTCAAGCCTGAAAAGATTGAAGTTTCGCAACAAATAGTCGTGAAGAGTGAGGAACTGCAGGTTCAACTTAGGCAATGCTAGACAACCTTCTCCAGAGAAGTATTCTGTTGGAACAATGTTCTCATTCCAGATAATTTCCTCTGTCGGATACAGGGGCATCTCATTAAGAGCTTCCAGTTGAGATGCTCGTCGTTCATGACGTGATACCTGTAATCAACACAATTACGTACTATCAGAGCAACAGTCCTACAGGATAAAAAAACAGTTATGTCTTCTAACAAGTATTTTCAAATGTATATTTGTCTGTATGTCAGGCCACCTTACTTCCGTTGTCAATCTTTAATGTTGATGTTGTTAAGATTTGCGCAATTGCAATGCCTGTCTGTATGAAGACCAGAATTTTCTTAGAACGTAAGAAATTATTTCAAGATACGAATGACCTTTAACATTAGATAACTGGGAAAATGTACATAATAATACATAATGCATGTTACTCAGACATGGATAGGAACAGAATGTAGGGTCTTTTAAAACCAACAACAACCCAAACATTTAACTCTTCTTCAAATAAAATAATATATTAACTGTAGGTTGTAAGCTGCCAATAGCAAATAAAACAAATAAGCACTTAAGTTAATAAGGGATGGATACAGGCTGTCCTCTGCCTGGGACAAAAACTAATATTTCTACCCCTTTCCCTTCATTTCTGAGTTAACAAACGTCCCCTCTAACCTGGCACCCAGGGCAGGCTGCCTTTCCTGTCATCTCTAGATCTGTCCCTGAGTCAATATGTACAAGAACAAATAATTCTTGAATTACCCACAACAAACCAAATAATTTTCAAAAATATCCTAGTGCAGCTGTTTCAGAGTAAAGTGTTACATAAAACAGTACTTTGTGCTATCCTACACATCCACAAACATTACTGAAATATAGCATTTTGTCATGTGATATTCTCTACTCTTTATAAAGGACCACAGTGACATATGGGTCAGGCCACTTGCTTTGCATCACTGAAATCCGCATTAAATAGTTGGGGTTTCTCCCTATTTTTTGTGCAAAAAAATACAGATGTTGGCTGGCAGGATTTCTATGAGTACTACCACCTCCCCATGCAATGCAGATGTTTATAATCTGCTAACAATACAAAAATAAGCTTAACATCTATTACATTTATAACACACAACTTTTGAACAGTAGACGATTAGACTAACACTGACACCAAAAGTTATTTAAAACACTCACCAACAACTCCAAAAGGAATTCTCTGTCTAATCTGAACCAGTCTTCAATATCCTTTTTATCTGCTGGTGGTGCCAGATTCAAGTATGTGGCGATTGCTCTCAGCTTCTGTTCACTATAACATATATCCAAAAAAAATGGAAGGAATAGTTTAAATCTATAATTGACAACTGAATACATACATCACCAATGTAGAAATATGAAAGGCAATTTAATGTATACAATGTGTTTATGAAATATGACATAGGAAAAAGGTTACCTGACTTAACTACTGTATATCAACAAAATCTGTGAATAATTATAAGCCTGAATTGAAACATGTCAATAGCACTGAACATGCAAATAACAATGTTGAAGGAAAACGTAGTACACACATATGTTAAGAGACTAATGCCCGACAATGATATCCTATTAATAAAGGCAAAGGTGTAGCATCAGGCATAAGAAATATGTATAAGCATTAGGACAATATTTTTTAATATTATTCATGTTAATGTGTATGTTCTTCTATTGGTACGTTTTTGCTCTTGGCATTGTACTTTCTATCATGGTGACAAAATGTTAACAGAGAAAAAATTTTTCAGCACAACCAATGTTGGCAGCATAAATCTGAAATCAATTACAGTACAGCTCTAGCTTCAGATGACAACACCACTGGATATTCTTGTAGAAATCCACAGTATTAAATTGTAGTTTATTTAGTAGACATGCAGATAAAAGTAAAAAGCAATGATGTAAGAGGCTGCGTACCAAACTTTGACTCATGAATGTAGCTTGCATGAAAACAAGAAACATTCTTTTGAAGACTACTAACTTACATGAAATAGTAGTTGGAATGTTAGCCAATACTGCAACAAGTTCTTGGCTTGAATACTTCAACAAAATTAATGCATGTTCCAATTTTAGATACAATTTTTGTTTTATTTAATAAATAAGTCACTCCCCCAAGTGCTTACCTGTCTACAGAAGGCATAACAATGTGTCATTCACTTATGCAGTCATACTATTAGAAAAAAGTTTAAAACTAACCCAAATCAATAAAGGTAAGTCCTCTCTTACTGCAGACAAGATAACAGTAACAACAAAGTAGAATTAAGAGACAATATACTGAATAGTGGCTATTTAAGTCCTTAAAAGTAAGCCATATTGTGTATCTTGCCTGAGTGGTCCAAAATGTTTCAGAAGATTATCTCGAGTGTCTACGCTGGCAACATTAGCCAAAGAGAAACTTCTAAGATCAGGGAATTTTGCAAATGCTGCTTTCTGTAACATATTCACAACACAAAAACAGAGAAATGAAAATTACAGAAACTGCAGTTGTACAATTAAATTGAGAAAATAGAGAGCATGTACCAATGTACCATGTCAAATATACAAAAATTTCCACACTAAAATATTAGACAATACATCAGTGCTACTAAATGTAATCTAGTCTCCAATCACACCCAACATCATATCTCTCTCATATTAGTAAAATTCTACTCACATTTCACAACCTAAAAAAAATTTTACTAAACCTATAATTATCACAAAAATAAGACAGTATCTAACAAACAATCTCATGCCACCTTCAGAAGACAGATTCCTGGAATCGCTGCCTTAGGAAAGGTACAACTGTATCCTTTCATAACCAACATCCAAAGAAAATAGATATTCTACTCTTACATGACCTTACTGGATGAATAAACACTCCTTTAACAACTACCTTAATAAGACATACATTTAACCTGCCTCTACCCACAAGGTTGCTGGAAAAATTCTACTGAACCCATCAATTCCTGAAAAAAGACCAATATCAAGCTTCGTTAAAACACACTTACCTTTCTGTTACCTGCTGAAGAAAACTGCTGACATTTTCTATCATTGCCTAAAGAAATGTAACAACATTCAAGCAATTTAACATCTGATAAAGGTGGCATTTTCACCATGCAACTCTTCTTGGAGAAATGCAATTAACTACCCTCCCATCATTTTGTGCTGAAAGTTGATAAAATATTCTCCCATTATCAACAATTTTGTTCATCTTTTATGTCATTAATACAAAACATTCTATAACGGCATCCTATAATAAAACTAGAATACCAGTCCCTGACGGAGTAATTAACTATTGATAAAAAAATATGACATTCAATTCTTCACTTAATTACAGAGAAGAATAAAAAAAATTGTACCTGAGTGCTAGCAAAGTCCAAATTATACATCATGTCATTCATGTCATGTACACCTGCATGAGTCAGGATCACCTTTAATAGTACATAATGCAACCAATGGCTTGTAACCTTTGGCTGAATAAATTCCAGACTGGACTTCTTATGTCAATATACTGTAGACTTTAATAACTTTAAACAAGATAACAAACTGTTTTCAACAAGTGTGCACCCCTAGTGGCATTGATAATGTTCAGTCTGTATTCAATTTCTCTCCTTGTATGGTCCAGCATCTCCACAGTGACATGTTGAAATGCATTACAAATGTGTGTCCTACAGGTCTGTTACTTTGGTTTGGTATACCTGATCCTTTACAAAACCCCATAGGAAGAAGTTAAGTGGGGTAATGTAAGGTGATCGCAGTGGCCATCGAATCTGACCATCTCGTTCAATCCACCTGTTCATAAATTTGCACCCAGAAATTGACGGACAATGAGGGACCAGTAAGGTGGAGCCCCATTCTGCTGGAAAATGATGTCAGGTTACAGATGGTACAGTTGTGGAACAGCAAACTTTTGCAACATGTCCAAGTAAACACTTCTTGTGACTGTAGACTCAATGAAAAAGAATAGACCAATGATGCAATTATGCTTAAGTCTGCACCACACACTGATTTTGGGACTGTCTTTTTCCATTTCACATGTAACGTGAGGAGGTTCTGATCCCCAGATATGAACATTGTTTGTCTGACACATGAAATGTTTACTCATCAGAGAAACAAAATGTTTAAGTCATTTATTTGCATCAGTCTTGGCAAGGAAAGTAAAAAAACTGTATGAATTATCTTGCCGCATGTTGAAAACTGTTTGTTATCTTGTACAGTTTTAAATTTATGAAAGCTTGTTAACATGGTGTGGTACAAAATATTAATGCTAAAAACTTCAATTGAAACCATACGTGTGCCAAGCAGAGAGATATGGGGACACATCCCCCTTAAAAATTATTTAAAGGGGATTGTCCCCTCCCCAAAGAAATTATCTAATAAAAATATCCATATTTATACGTGTGGCATACTCAAAGTTTATGTATGAAAACTGCTGAAGTAGCCCTCATTATGCACATCAAAATAAAAATTTTCCTGGGAGGAGGACCCCTGGAGGCCCCCCCCCCCTCCCTCCGATTTAAAGAGGTGATTGCATATCAGCCACTGGAAATATTATACTTGCCTCCCCTAAGATTAGCTGCTGTGCATGACTGTGATTGAAACTATCATGTTTTTGAACTTGACTACAGAAACACTTAAGAGTGCATATGTTACCAGTGTAACACATTTGTTAAGTGTGATCTATTGCCAAATTTTGATGCCAGAAAAAATTGTGCCCAGAAATACACCATTCAGGAAAACTTATTCTTCAATATTTTCTAAAATATATGGTCTAGGATTACCAAAATTTGTTTACACACATTGACTTCAAGAAACCTGCAAATTTCAATTAGCATGTTTAGCACCTACTTCTGTACCACACACTCATAAACACCATGGAAAATAACTCGTATAACCAATGTCGAAGAACTGGCAAAACCAGCATGCAGATATTCTTCACTTACCTGAAGGGAAGTGATGCGGGAGTAATGTATCTGAGTCATGTCGTGGTCGGTGAGCGGATCACCCGTCTCATCGCTGATTTCAAACCTCGAGTAAAACTTCAACATCTCCAATAACTGGAACATAACACATACAATTTTAAAATAATTGCACAGCCACACATCATCATCCAGACAAAATAAGCCCAACTGATACCTATATCTACCATTAATGATAAGGGGAACACTGGTAATTTATTTTAATTTTGCTCATTTGTATCTTTCTACCATTACTGAATATTACATAGCAGTCTATACAGCAATAAATACACTTTACACCACTGAAAATATTTGCTTACATATTGATGATATATATTCCATTATTAGAAAGTGAATGGTTTTGTTGAATATATGTCACTGTTCCTGTCATCAGTCACACAAACCAGCAGACTGACTGTGACATCTCCACCACCATTTCCTCATGTACCATCTTTAAAATGTGTTTATGTAAGACCTGCATTATGTGTACTATTTGTGTATATAGTACAGGCTGTTTACTATAAATTGAAAACTCAGCAGAACTTAAAAATATTTTCTATAAGGCCAATATATGTTAACTTTTGAGAGTGTTGAAATGCTTACACTGGTTTTTCGTTACATGTAAGTTTTTATATTAAAAATAATAAAGATAACTGCAGTGCTTACTTTATCACGAACAGTCTATATATAGCAAGTTTTCTCAAGTATCTATGTAGCTTAGTTTCGTTTTTTATTAACCTCTGTTATCTAGAAAGTCTTGTTGCCCAATCACGTACACTATAGGTCAACAATGTTTCACTTCTGAGTCAATGAAAATAAATGACAATGGACACATTTTTGTGTGAACAGGTTACGTGCCGACACCTGCGAGATTGCAACAGTAGTAATATCATGTCTGTTATAAAACTATTGTTAACAAAAGTTAGCAAACAATGATAAGGTGAAGTGGATATGTAGGCCTTTTTTCAACTCAGACAATGATCACTGCACTTAAGGGGTATGGAAAGGTACGATGTCGAGCTGGTGACTGGAACACTCAATCGTCAATAAAATCTGAACTACTCATCAAATTTCGATGAGATTTTTTGCCGAGTAGATATTTTATCAGCTGACGTTTATATATATATAACATTATGAGGTAGTATGCTTTTCTTTTGAATAAAAAATTAAAAACGGTTTTTAGAAAAATAAGGGCTTGAAACCACAAAATCTACAAAAATGGGAAACTGTAATTTTTATAATTTTTAATACGATAATGTCTGGACCTCTATAATAACAGAATTTCAAAAATATTCGCGTTTTCATATGAAAATAATTTTAACATCCATAAACCTATCGCGCAGAGATTTTCGGATAGTAAAATTATTTTCAAATTAAAACGCGAGTATATTTGAAATTCTGTTATTATAGAGGTCCAGACATTATCGTATTAAAAATTATAAAAATTACAGTTTCCCATTTTTGTAGATTTTGTGGTTTCAAGCCCTTATTTTTCTAAAAACCGTTTTTAATTTTTTACTCGAAAG
>PNEQ01023781.1:0-12272 GCA_003012365.1 Medauroidea extradentata | reverse complement strand
AGATGCGAGACGCGGGGCACTAAGAATGAAGTCTTAATACGAGCCGGGTGTGTGTGGACTCGGGAGGACAGGTGTCGGGATCTTCGTCGTCGGGTTTGTAAGGACGGTGGACAGCGAGCTCGGGGTCACCGGTGGGTGGACTTTTCGGGTGATCGCGGCCGGTACCTGCAACATAATTAACGTCGTGACCGATCAAAAGCCGCCAGAGGAAGCGCCTATTATTTTCGTCGAAAGAAAATTTAAGTATCTACCTCTCGTGACGCAACCCGCAGTGCGTGAGTCCCTTAGGCCGATTTAAAAAGAAACTTCATTGTTATTTTATTTCAATTAAAGCTAGCCGGGCATACTACAACATTGCTTAATACGAACCCAATCATCCAGCATTAATTACGTAAGAGACAGAGCAGCGACACCTCTTATCATCACCAAACGCGGGTCGCGAGCACAACCAACAACAAAAGCGTCGCATATTGTTAACTGATTTGTAGTGGAAACTGTGGAGTTTCATGTCTTGAAAAATTAGCTATTACGACCAAAACCATTTAAACAAAACTGTCAAAGATTTGTGATGTATGCGCTTGTCTAGGTTTAGAAATTATCATCACGAAAACAGCAGAAGGAGGTGAGCATGGCCTGAAGTAAAATACGTATTTCTACTGGAGTCCGAGTAAGTTCCGCTGCAACGATTCTGTTTTCACTTCGTCTCCCTGCAACCTGTTTTATTGCGGTCAAGGACACTGTAAGTGATTCCCAGCCACAGTCGCCAGCGGGAAGAACGAGGCAATCCTTCAAGGTCACTCGGTTCGCCTCTGCTGTTCTCGCTGCTGCGAACTTGTTGTGAAGACGAGTTTTCCTGGAAGCAGAACACAGCAACGACCGCTGCTTGGCATTAGATGCTACTGTATACTATAGATATTTCATTTACAAAGCATGGCATACTATTTTATTTCACTATTGGCATGATTAAGAGCAGTTCCCTTCTTCTTCACTTACAGTAAAACATTTGTGGACACAATTAATAATTTGTCAACCAGCCAGCATAATAAGAAAATTTCAACATGAAAGTTGTTACCTACAAATATTAAGATTATTATTCTGAACGACAAGCGTGTTGCGTTTGTAACAAACTAAAGTAACGAAAAAGAGGTTGATTCTAAAGCATA
This sequence comes from Medauroidea extradentata, assembly GCA_003012365.1. Lineage (NCBI taxonomy): Eukaryota > Metazoa > Arthropoda > Insecta > Phasmatodea > Phasmatidae > Medauroidea > Medauroidea extradentata. The sequence continues at coordinate 11,109 of PNEQ01023781.1, read as the reverse complement.
ATGATTTACCATTCGTGATTAATTAAAATAGTTCAGTTGCTGGCAGTTATAATGATCACTTAAATATTGCGGCTTCGTTAAGAAACGTGTCAAAAGAAAGTTGGCTGCAATTATGTGTCACTTGTAAACTGTTCAGAAACCAGCGCGGCAATGAAGTACTTACTTCATGCGTAGTTTGCCGTTTGTTCGTACATACTCATTTGTTTGTTTATTTTGTTTTGTCTAGTTCGTCTATTCGTAGTGGTAAGATATATATATATATATTTTTTTTTTATTTAGGCAAAGTTATTCCACCCCAGCACTGTTTATTTCTTTAATCTTTAATTGTAATAACAGTAAACTGCTTACTATTTTATAAAGAAAATTTCAGGCAATTTTTTATGTGCAGTTAATGCAGTGTGGTACAATTATGGAATAGTTCTTGTGTAATGCTTCTGACCAGCTCTAATCATGATATGATCATATTTGTTTTCAAATGAATCAAACAAAAATTTTTATAGGTAAAATTTAAATTAAAATATCATGTTTTAATTATTAAAACACGCGTATGTTAATAATATTATGTTAGGAAGTATTCTTCGATTCTGTCGAAATACTATTTTGGTAACATCAAGTAGCTACGACTCTACGCCGGTCTATAACCTCTAGGCATGCCTTTGTCTCGACCTTGTTGTCTCTTACACATCATGGCGTGAACATCAGCCAAAGGCTTAGTGCTCTTTATCGTTTTGTAATGTCGTAATCCGACAAGTTTTCCGCCTAGGATGAGTTTATTCTTTCTCTTTATTATCTTTTGCGCCCTAGTGTTACATTGTTTTTATGACGTTCGTCTTTAAAATTATTTGTTTGCTTGTTTAATGTAGCGGTCCCCACCTTGCAGTTTCAAATCTTGGCTATGTAGAAGGAAAGGAAGCCTATCCAGTATTCGAGGGATTTGGTTTGTCTACATCTTCCGATGTAGAAGTAACATTATTTCTACTCGTCCTTTTGCTGTACCGTCATCGGTAGCCATGGGCGAGATGGAGAAGTAACATCTTTCGGCGGTGGCAAGAGTGTCCCCATGACGGACAGCCAGGAAAGTCCAGCCAATATATATATATATATATATATATATATATATATATATATATATATATATACACACACACTTATATTCCTTCTCTCGTCCTAACTACTACTTGATGTGCACACAGCACTAGTTATTAAGGTTTGAGATTTTTAATTTAATATTCGATCAAAATCTCTGCAAAATTAATTAAACCATGAAAATTGATAATTTTTTTTTAAATATTTAAAATTAAAATGTAAGTTCTTTATCAATTTTTAGGGATCCCCTTGTTTAATTTATTTATTATAATATTCTTAAGCTATACATGCTTTCATTGATTTTTTAATGTATTAATTAATTTACAAACACCAAATACTCATTGCGCAAAAATTTTATTATTTTTGTAATAAACTAATAACCGGTATTAAAAATTTTTTTCCTGAATTATTACAATTTCATTTACTAGAACTAACTCTTTTCATAAAGTTTAATATTCAAAGGCTCTCATGCTCCTAAATTAAAATTAATTTCTGTATGGTATATTAAATTAATTATCTTTAAAGTGAAGTGTTGGGGAAAGGAGGCTCGGCCCTTTCTCTGACCTATAATAAGGAGCACCGATCAACAACTTGTGTCCACGTTAGTACTGTTTTCCCCTTTCTTTACTTGGCTGGCCAAGGAGGTGTCGTGATCGGTTTACCCTATTGATTTACCCTTCCTGGACCTCCTAGATTGGTTGGTAAAGTTCGAGGGAATTTCACCAAATAGTACAGTTGGCAAGCCAGTTTGACTGACTGAAGTAACTCTGTTGTGCTATGTGACATCTACACGTCATTTTATTTTTCCAACACAGACACAAGTGAGATTTATCTTCTTATTGTCCTGATGTGGGGGATTAGATCTGTTCTAAACTTCTGCTTAGAATCTACATCTCTGCATGAATTCTTCCGCAGGACGTAGGCCTACCATTTCTTACCAGTCTGCATGTTGGCAATCTATTGTTTATTCAGATAATTATAACTTCATTGGCCATAAATGTAAACAGTACCTTTGCAATACGTCAGACATACAAAGTAAAGGGATCCAATTTTTTTTAGTTCGTCCTCTGCCTGAGTAAAATAATACCTCGGAAGCGAAAAAATGCAAAATACTTCGTTAAGGTACTTTACATTGGTAGTACATAATAAGCCCGTTGACCATCAAACGATGTGCAAAACTTCGGCGGTAAACCTGTTTTTCCGAACTGTACAAGGCTCTTGAGCAGTTTTAACATAAATATAACTTTTAAGAAATCCTATACGTGTGCATGCTCATTTCAGATTTTCTACCTGTATGTAACAACTTCATTACTCGACAGCGAAATAGCCAAAGATTGTGTTTTAGCGGTTAATTTTGGGTATGAAAGTACAAGCGTTACATCTTAAAAAAAGGAGTATGCATGTGTAGCAACACCTTATCTTAAATATATGATCACAGAAGAATGTCTGCACAAATACACGCTGTTTGAGGGCTGAATACATCATGACCTACCATTAGAGGCTAGGATGAGGTGTGGTAAGCATATACTTGGTTCGATCTTAGCTCATCCATGCAAGACGAGGAAAGAATCACAGATAACAAGCTAAGATGGTCTAAATCTGTAATATTTTGCTAATTTTTTTCTCGCGTTTGGTGTTGTTCTGGGACCACACAGTTCTGCAGTGACGCATGGGCCATCACCTACTTTGTAAAATATTTCGGACTATTAAGGCCATGCTCCATTTATCCTACTTTCCGAAGGAAAAATGTTGGCTTATGAGTTCACTTTTCTGTGTGCGGGTGTGTCCTGAAAACTTTTGAACCAGTTGACCGAATTTCATCAAACTTTGCACACATACAGTACTTTATAATCTGACTTGACTTGTATAAATTTCGATTGGGCCACGTTCATATTTTCAAAATGGCGGCCACTAAAACATTTTTCAATTACTCTAGATATCTAAGGAACAGGGTATAAAAATTTCATCAAACTTGATACACATGTACTACATACGAGTTGACTTGACTTTTGTGAATTTCGTTCATCCTGAGTTCATATTTATAAAATTGCGGTCATGTTTATATGTTTAGCGCAGTATCTTATATCTTAGTAAATATTTTCCACAACTTCACCAATTTAGGCACGCATATACTACAAACGCAGTTGAATTGAATATTGCGTATTTAGCTCATTCTATGTTCACATTTTAAAAGCTGATTTGACTGTTGTGTATTTCGTTCATTTTGTCTTAATATTTTCAAAATGACGGTCCATATTTCTATTTTTAGCATAGAAATACATACCTTAGGATATTATTTTCAGCATTTTATCAAAATTCGTTTACATGTACTGCACACAAACATGACTTGACTTTCGTATTTTCGTTAGTCATTCTGTGATATTTTGAAAACGGCGGCTATTATTTTATTGTTATGATAGAAAGACTTCTCAGAAAAAATTTTCCACCAATTTATGAAACTGGTTACTCGCATATTACTTGTCAAGCTGACTTACCTTTATTATATTTCGTTTATCATACCACTTAATAAATTTTTTCATTTAATATTCCCAGATTATATAAACGATTTCAACTTTCAATGTTAATTTGCACTTATTTTCTGAGGAAAGTAAGCTTATCTGTTATGCTGGTAACTAATTTTTTTACTGTTTTTATTATTTTTTTTTTTTTTTCAAACATTCACGAAATCAGATGTCAGAAATCCGTTTTGCTGTTTTGTTTAATTTTTTGCATGAAAGATCATTATTCCAGGACAGGAAATTGTATGGTTTCGACTAAAAAATAAACTAACCAGAATTTAGTCACTTACATAATTAGCTAACATCATAACATTTACTTCCTTGAAATAAATATCAGCCAACATTGAAACGCTAATTTCAAACAAAATTTCCAAACAGTTTTTTTATCTGCTCTCGTTTAGGCTTATAAAATTATTACCTCGAAAACAGAAGAAACAGAGGAGCATGTCATTAAAATATGCTTACTTCCAACAGTTTGCATTCTAAACTGTAACACGCTGTTCGTGTCATGCATTCACTGCATTTTTGGGATTGTTTTCACAAAGTGTATGTCTGTCTGTCGCTTCAAATTTAGTAAAGTTTGTTGCGACCCACCTGTATTTCTTATAGAAGCTGCTGGAGATCTTCACAGTTTACTAATCTGCAAAATATAACATTCCCTCTCGACGTATGTATGGCGCAGTTGTTAAGAAAACGTTAAAATATATCGGTATGTAAATACTTGTAATGTTTCGTTTACCACTTTACATTGCTGCATGTTCTTGCACTTTTTGGAGCGTATTAACTGCAACAAACTAAATTAAAAAAATTTTCAACCATAAATCGTCTTATTAACACAATTCCTAAGTCCATCTACAGGACTAAGAACAGGTTTTGTACACAACTGTAGTTGAAAACATCGATTGGTTCGTTCACTATGGCATAATAATATATATATTTTAAATTATGCATACAAGCCTTCTTCACATGCTCCTACGTGTTTAAGCGGTTCAGATTAATAAAAGGCACATTTTTTAAATTTTATTTTTCACTTCAGGGTTAGGGCATAATTATGTGATTGCATAGTACGATATCAGTAGAAAGTTATTTCTACGGTCAAAATATTCCATTTCATCAGTGACGGAACAGTTAAGAGGCATGCCGAGAATTTGGAAACTCACCAGTGTAACAGTCTATGTACGCCAAACTTTCAGAAACAGAGTAGTTGACTGATTTAGATTGTGTTGAAGACCCGCAGGTTCAACCAGCCTGGTATATTTAGAAATGTGTTTGTACAGACAATTTTTCTTGTAAATGTTGCGTGTTCCAATTGTTTGAGTTTAAGGGAGCAGTTCACCTCAGTATATTAATACGCACTCGTCAATGGAGATCCCTTGACTCTAGCATTATTTCAGTTTTCAGACTTCACCTAGTGCGTCCTTTGTGCGCCACAATACAAGTTGGAATACGCCATTAGAGAACCTATGTAGCCAAATGTGTGTTGTATAGAATATATTGTATTCGTTGTCCGCATCGATGCCAGTACGTAAAACCTTCCAACGTTGACCTCAAATTTTTCCTACCAAAACACAGTAATGAAACACTCTCGTTATAAAAATAAACAGATCGCATCTAACCTCTTTCAGTGACTTGTTGGTAATTAAAACTGCGTGCCACGATACATGCGTTGTGTACAAGATGTGCTGGAAGCTCAATGAAGGCCGTTATGGTAGTTTTCATTGAATAACCAACCACACAATATTATGTTGCAACACGAAAATAAGCAAGATTGTTTTTTTTTATCTAGAATTTGGCTATGTTAAACACATTAGACGGTATTAACTGAAGAAAATAACGAAGACAAATATCGCATGGTTAAAGATCAAAAGAAAAGTCGTATACTGAAAGAAAAGTGTGTATATATATATATATATATATATATATATATATATATATATATATATATGTGTGTGTGTGTGTGTGTGTGTTTGTAGGTGTTGGTGAGTGTGTAAGTGTAGGTGTGTGTATAGTTATTTTTCATACAATAACGAAACTGTTTCTACAAACGTTATTATTTTTCCTCTTCACTAATCGAAAGACCGTTTTATACAACTTAAGAGAAAGACAGGGACAGGTAGGAAAATCGGCCGGTCAATTTTAAGGAACATTCCAAGCATTCGCCTAAAGCTTTATCGGGAAATCAGGATGGCTTGGACCGTGAATAGAACCCAGGTCCTGCCGAATGTGAGTCCAGCATTTTACAGTTGTGCCACCTCGCTCGGTCCTACATACCGTGATTCACCGAGATTTTTTTTAAATACACTATTAACGCAATAGCAAGTCGGTCTGCCTTTGCTTGAACATACATTAACACAATTTATTTTGATTGGTTAAAATTTCAACCTTGCAGTACAGGCTTCGTGATATATTGCACACCATCGATACCAAACCTTCAGTAAAATAGGCCAGCACTCTGATATTCTCTCGGAAGAAACCAAGTCGGCAGCCATATCAAAACCCACTTGTCGGTGTCGGCCATTCTAAGTTTAAATGTTTCCAGCCAATGTGACGCCACGCACGACTGTTACAGACCTTGTGCAGATTATGCGAAAGTTCAACCGGAAGTTCGGATGACGTCAGATTTACATGGATGAGCGTCTAGTCATGAACGGAGTTTCTTGTTTGTTCACATTGCACAGTGCGTGTAAAGAAATTAAGACAATTCCGTTAACAAATAAATTTTTAGGCTACTATCCATAGAAAAAATAAATATACTTGTAAGATCACTTTCCAGCGTTAGGTGTAGGCTACACAGGGGCGTTCTTCATGACTTCCTACATGCAACATTGACAGAAATTATGATTTTAGATTCTTTCACGATTCTACGCTAGCACAGTACGCGAAGTCACCAAACGAAGGGAGATATCCGTTAAAAGAATGCGCGTCAATAGTGATTCAAATGACTAGCAAACATTTAAAAACAATGATTTAAGTTCTGTAATTTGTCTTACATTTCTGTGTTTTTGTCAGGTCACAAAGCGTTATCCACACGCCCGACACAGGTGTAAATAATGTAGAGTTCTGGCTCTATAGTCTACATGACGCAGGTGGACTGTTGTGAGAGTATTTTATAATAACATACATGATGTTTTTGAACAACACCGACAAAATCCGGCAGCAAGTGATTCCTTATGGAAACATAACCCTAAATATTGTTTTGCATTTTTCACCTAAACTTAATATTAAGTTAGTAGTAAGGCTCTGAATACAAAAATTTAAAATCGTATTCCACCAAAATATTGGAAGCTAAATGGCGTAAAAAAACAATAATTTCAGCATTGCTTAATGTTATTGGGATCTTCAAACCAACATCAAATGTTGCTTGATACCTTCCATTCGTATGAAAATACAAGGGGGAGGCTATCCTCTATTTGCAGACAACTATTTTACCGTTAGTATTTTAGAACATTTGATAAGGGTGGAAGGTACCAAGAAGCATTTTCTGTTGGTTTGAAGATCCCAATAGCATTAAAAACAATGCTGAAAATTTTGTTTTGTTTTTATGTAATTTTACTTCCGATATTTTGGAGGAGTACGATTTAAAAATTTTGTATTCAAAGCCTCATTACTAACTTAATATTAAGTTTAAGCGAAAAATGGTAAACATGCTGATTATTTTTATACATCACCTGCCGGAGTTCGGCGTTGTTAAAAAATATCCTGTATGTAACAATACAAAAAATTATGATATAATATAACAACTGAGACGCGTAGGAGCAATACTGCATCAGACATATTGATAAAAACTCCTAATTTTAAAACTAAATATTGAAATATTAGTTGGACGCATATAAACCACACTCTCTATGTTACATGAGCGATTATTTCGAGTTTTATTATATAGAGCACTATAAAAATGATAGCGAAATAATAATACAGAAACGTGGTAGCCACACCATGCATGAGCTCTCTTGTTCAATATTGGTTTTATATGTACGTGGGGAGCATGAAACCAGTTTCTTGTGACATTTGCGTGATTATTTCGAGTTCAATTATATATAGTCCTATAAAAGTTAGTACAAAATTATAGCCAAGACTTGTGGGAGCAACACTATGCATTAGTTCGGTGGGTCAAAATTAGTATTAATGTTTATTTCCACTTGTTTTCTTTAATTTGTAGATCCCAATGTAAAATTACATATGACTTTATTGTTCCGAGTGGCAGTCACTCGGGAGGTGGGATAGAGTCGGCGGATAGAGCTAACTTGTCAGGAAAGCATCTATCCTCCCTTCCTTCGCAATGCTAGAGCTCTTCCCACAGATACTTAGTTCGTATATGTACGTTACAACGTGAGTGCGGTGTGTGCTCTGAATATGAGGCGATCAGACAGCGAGGAGTAACTAGTAGGCCTACATGTTTCGCATCATGAGAATCTGAGCAATTAATGAACATGACCAAATAATATATTCTTAGTGACGGGGACAAATTAGATAAAAGCCACTAACATAAAAATAATAAATAAATACAATTTAGAGGTCATTTAAGTAAACAAATTTCACAAATTAATATATCAACCGGTACAAAATAAAAAGTATTACAAACTATTTCAGAAAATGACGGCTACAAACGTTTCTACATTCAAATTCAAGTAATATCACTGGTACTACAAGGACTTTAACACCGCGTGGCTCAGTGGTCAGCCGACCCCCCATGGCTCAGTTAGTTGAGTGGCCGGCTTGGGTGCGGGTGGTTCTGGGTTCGATTCCCAGGTCTGGCTGGGTGTAAATTTGTGTTTGTCCATTTGGGTCTCAAAAATTGTTACTGTACAAATTGTCTCACGTAAAGTACTGGGGTCACTCAAATTAAGTCACATTAAAGGGGGGAATGGTTGGTGCAGTGATGATGCGGAAACTTCCGCATCGCCGCTGCACCAAACATTAAAAAAAAAAGTGGTCTAGGTGCTTTGGATGCGGGAGGTCTCGGATTCAAATCCCGGCTGAGTCCAATTTTATTTTACGTTCTCGTAGATACAAATGTTCATCTCAGAGCTGTAATGTAATAACAATTACTTTTTACTGTTTATCGTATGCGCGATATAGCATTTTGGAGCCGCTGATACAGAGCCGGTATAGGTAGTTGGTGACATTTAAAATAATTTCTGTTAGACTATTACAGTTTACAATAACCTGCATAAACTGCCGTGTAAATACCACTTATTAAAGTTTATGTATTGAAAAATAGAAATACAAGACTACTCGAGGAAAAGAAAAAGTAAAATTATTGCTCATGAAATGTCATGTTGGAATATAGAACATCAGTCAAATGAATACAGTTCAGAAAAATCCTAAAAGTAGGCTTTGACTCATTAAAAAAAAGTTTTTGAATAAATTGCAAACAAAGACACATAAAATAGATAAAGTTAAAAATAAAAACTCTTAGAAGTGTTTTCATTTAATTAATTTATTTATAACACCTTCTTTGTCTATGCTAGAACATTCACTAATCCTTCATACAAGCAATGTTAGAAATTCTATAAGTCTCATCAATCCGCACTTCAGAACTAATCTGATTTATGAGTACACAGTAAACACCGAAGCTAAATACACAAAACACTGTCTTGCTAGAGCTATTATTTCACTTAACTCTAAAAATATGAAGTGTGACAAGTTCGAACAAACTTGAAATGTCACAAATCAGGTTTCTGAGGAGAAGACACTCTTATCCCGCTGCGTGACATAGTCGACATTGGTGTATTTTGCTTCCTGTCTGGGATGTCAATGTTTTCCTCGTTACTGAAACACCGAAAGTTTATTGATGTGTTGCCTTCACTGTCTCGTTGAAGCAGAGTTGCATGCACTGGTGTCATCGTTACTTAGTGTCGACGTAACTGCTTGTGACGTCTCTTGGTGACTGCATGGGAGTGAAAATGTCTCTGGTGTGGCAGACTCTGCTCCTGTGGGTCGATCTCTGAAAGCCTTTATGGCTTGAGGAACCAGGAGTTCCGTCGATATTGTCCCTTGGGCGTGTTTATTAAACCTCGTGTTGAATACATGTGCTATCACAGTTTCCAGGACCCAATGTTTATGTGCTTCGTGGTAGATAACCTCTTGTGATGCTTTAAGTTAGTAAGGTTGCTTTTCTTTAACTAGTCAATTTTGTGTTTTTGAGCGCCATGATGTGTTCGTGGACACCTCTTACTAGCCCTGGTTTCCGGAGTTTTTCACAGAATGACAGGATTGTTTGTCTTCCGTATCATTTCTCTTTGCACTGGAGAGCCTATCTTTCCTCTTGGTGTATTCCAATTGTGCAACAGTGCCAAAGATACACCGGAATATTGTCCTCAATTCTATTCACAATAAGATTCTTTGCTTCCTGCACGTATCGCTCCACTAACCCGTTGGATCGGTGAATGTGGGGGCTGGATATGTGGTGTGTGAAATTCCAGTCTTTTCTGTACTTCCGGATTTGATATTATGTAAACTATACCTCCGCCTGTGCGAAATTTATCCGGAATTCCATATTGAGAATCCAGATTTTTAACTTTGTTACAATCACTAGACTAGTTGTTGAACTCAATATAATGAAGTTAATTTAGCCAGAGTAAGAGTCATCGACAAGGAGGTAGTCTTTCCCTTTGTCATGGGGCAAGTGTGAGGCTACATACATCCGCACTCTAGATGGGACTGCCTCCTCGTTAAGAGGTTCCTGCGGGGCGTCATTATGAAGTTTCTGACACATATTTCTGTTATACATATACAATAATATAGTTTGTTATACCTGGCCAAAACACATGTTCTCGTGCAAATGCAAGTGTACTTTAAATTCCTCTGTGGGATAAATGCAATTGTAACAAAATTAGTGGCTACCACGAAGGAAGTATCAATATTGAATATTATGTCCTTGTACATTGCTAGTTATTCACGAAATGTCCAATATTTCAGCAGGTTGGCTGGAACATGATTCCTTATTTTTGCCAGCCATGCTGAATCATGTTCAGGTGCCCGCCCTCTCTTAGGGAAAGACCACTCATCGGCTCCACTCATATACACCAAAATGAAGCCACCCCTTTCCCTAATATACGACAGACACATTTATAACTCATTTGAAAAAAAAACCTCTAACGTTTTCACTTTAACAAAGCATAAAATAAAACATAACATAAGCCAATTAACTTATTCCACATGACATTGTAAGTTAACCAAACACTAGGTGTGGCGGCGCACCACTGCTGTATGCAGAAGCGATGCGCACCTGACAGCCTGTCAGTGCAAGACAGCCCAGTGGGGCGCTGTACATCCCTGACCGGCCAGATGACCGCTAACAACTTGCCACCCCCAGGCACATTCCATTGTCCAGGCAGGACAAGGGATTACTGGGGTCGCCCAGGAGAAGGCAGTCTCTCCCGGTACGCTGAACAGAACAGTTTGCATGCGTCCAGCTAGTGCGGTCTTGTGAATGTGTAAATGTATATATTGTATATATTGTGTAAATACATGGCTCGTGTCCGGCAAACGTGGTGTACTT
>PNEQ01023780.1:0-12271 GCA_003012365.1 Medauroidea extradentata | reverse complement strand
ATTTTGTGTTTTGAAACATTTTTTTAAAATACTCAACATCGCGGAATATGAAATTTAAACTTATATATAAAACAAACCATCTTTATTCTCGTATGGTAAAAAAAAAATAAATTGTGTATCATTAATACTTTAGTTAATAAACGATTGCGAATTGTTATGTGTTTTTGAAGTTTTGAGGTAGGGTCCACAGAACCCTTAATAAGTTAAACTATCTTGTATTGTTTAGGTTGTGATAACTCCAGCAGTCGGGTGACAAGTAGGAAACAAGAATTTTATTTCTATTTAAATCACATTGGCAACTGCTCTTGCGTACTTCGCATGCGCCATGGCTAAAAGTGTGCCTTGCGCATGCGCGTAAACATACACTATACGATAACAAGTAGGACGGACTCAGACTGTGGAATTAGGTATGGAATTCTGTCTGGAACCAGCGTAGTTGCGGTACACACTGTCGCAGTGCTACTTGCACAGAATTAGGTACGGAATTCTGTCTGGAACCAGTGTAGTTGCGGTACACACTGTCGCAGTGCTACTTGCACAGAATTAGGTACGGAATTCTGTATGGAACCAGCGTAGTTGCGGTACACACTGTCGCATTGCTACTTGCACAGAGTTTGGTACGGAATTCTATACTGAATTATGGCTAGTGTGTACCGGGTTTAATTCGTGAAACAAGAATCAGTAATATACTTTTCCCTACTTACTGTAAATACCTAAATGTGGAATATATTTATAATTTTAAGTGATTACTTATATGTTCAGCAATAGTAATATACAGGCACAAACTCCTAAAATACAATTTTCCTTGATTTTATATTATTAGAAAATAGTTAGCTCTGCTGTCGACCGCCCTCCGCTCCTGGCTTATATGTAGAGACGTGCAAAATTCGCGTTATCATTTCGTAGCAGACTAAATTTAATTTTCCTGTACATAACAGACCATAATCTACGATTCAATTGGCCACGAGCTTTTGTGTGTTGTCATTTACGTGTGTTTCGTCTCTACAGAGATTGGCCTCTATCGTGTAAGCATTCTCCGCGGCAAGTCACGACAATATCGGTCAGCGGGAGACGTCGAACGAGCCTACAGTCACTTGGAGCCTAGTCAGCTGTCAGAAAATAACGCGAATTTTGCATGTCTACTTGTATGGTCGCGGCGGCCCTGACACCTGAGGGTAGCCAGTCAGTCGCGCGCTGTTGCCTGCTGGATTCGCGATGTCTTGCAAGGCAGTTCGTTATAAATAGCCAGCGATTTTTGGACAGCACGTAGGCAACGAGTAGGCTTTGCGTTACGTTACGACATTGAATAACGTGGGATATTGCTACTAGGAATTTTGTAGGCCTTGTCCAGTTTACACAAATACATAATAATTGTATCGGTTTGAAATACGTACTTTATTATCAGTATGTATGTTACAATGCAGCTTTGAATATTTTGGTGTGACGGATAAAGAACCAGGAGTAAATATGCCTGGTCGTAGTCGTAAACTGAGTCTTATTTACCAAGCCCATCGTACTCAGCGGAACTTGACGTGTTCATACGGACTGTCGGAGCAAGTGTCCACGTTTGGTGCGAATTAAAAACAATACAGATACTCTAGGGCGCCCATATTATAGATTTAAAAGGGGGGGGGGGCGGTAGGAGGGCAAGGTCATACAATATGTTTATGTCAACAGGAACGGATATAGTCTGTGTGTAAATTTGCAGCCACTGGCATATATCGACACATCGACACATGAAACCGCGTTGATCACGAAACTTATCAAACTACAAATAGTTTGCTATACGTTTTATATATATAAAAAAAAACATTGTGGAACATCTTTTAGGGGGGGGGGGGTCGTCTCAGGCCCCACCCTGCCCCCCTTCCCCTTTTGGGCGTCCTTGTAGATACTTATTACTAGTACATCGAGGTGATTCTGTTCGCACTGAACATTTGTCTTTGCAGTGAGCTGTCTAACATACTTCTTAAGGGGGATTGATCTCTGTCAGATCGGTTTTACGGTTTTCCTTATCAATCAGGGAAAAGATACATTATTTTACTTTTTTTTCACGCTGACAAGGCATAGTTTATTGTTTCATTCACTTTTTGGAATCCATATGGCATTGTTTCTGTTAATGTTGCGGCCTCTGTAGTCGCTCCCGTAAATAAAGCAATTTTTCCTTTTCAGCTGTTTCCCGTTGCAAAATAATGAGTATATTATGGTTCCAGCAATTACAGAAAATGGATTAAGTTTATATCTATGCCTTGTCGTGACAAAAATTTTGATACATCGACTGGAACAGAAGTTACCGAGAAGAAACAGATAAATCGAAGGTGGTAGGGATCAATATCCATTAATTTATTTCGTGATTTTTGGACACGTTTTTCGGATTTGGCCCGCTGTGGGCCTCTGTTTTCGCTGGTAACAGGCAAGCAAGGCCACCCGCACAGGCGGCTCGTACCAGCTGGAAGGACAGGGGTTGTTTACTTTCATAATATTGGCGTTATGATAGGATCACAGCGGTGCGACACAAGCGACGCGAATGCCCGCGAAGCGAATAAGAAAATATGTCAGCCAATCAGCACCGAGGTTTCTATAACAGTAGCACGTTCGCCTCGATGCTGATTGGCTGACGTCTTTTGGAATTCGCGTCGCGAGCATTAGCGTCACGTCTGTCGCGTTATTGTGATTCCACCATTAGGTCTTTAACCTCGTCGCCAGAAGAGCTTTTCAGAAATTGCCTCGCGGCTAAATAAAGGGCGGTTTTCCGTGAGCCCGGTAGTTTTTTGGGCTTTTAGTGAAGTCCCATAACTTGAAGACTGGAAAGAGACCGATGAACACGCAAGCGGTACTGCCGACAACGTCGGAGAACGTCAGTTAATATATGCCGCTTGCACAAGCTCAGTTGTCAGCCAAAGTTGAGGGCATGCAGAGTGACAATATATTCATTCATCGGAAAATATTGCTTTAAGGCCATGGGTTCCTATTTTCCCCATTTGTTACAATATTAATGTTTAAATCCTTAACGCTCAGCAGATATCGTATAACTATTGCATAGATTTGTTGAAAATAATTCTTCTTGCATAACTTATTCAAAGCAAAAAATCGTATAATTTTGGCTAGTTACTACTTTAAGAAAATTTCTTTGAGTCTGTAATTATTAAAAATTGCACAGTTTTTTGCTTGGAAAAAGTTATGCTGCATAATATGTAGAAACAATTTTCAACACACATGTTTAACAGTTTTTCGATATCTGCTCCAGTTAAGGATGTAAAATGTATTTAAAAAAAAAACAGCGTAAATTGCGTTGCAGTGAGTTACGACTATAAATTTTTTGACGAAAGTATTTAACTCAAATTTTACTTGTATATCTAAGAAAAAAACACAGCTTCAATCAATGTCGCTAATTTGTTAAAAATTCGGCAAGTTTATTAGAAATATTATTTTCAGGCCCTCAAAAAGGCAAAAAATTGCTTTTCAAGACTGTTGTATCATTCACTTTTTGGAATACATATGGCATTGTAACTGTTACTTTTGTGACATCAGTAGTCGCTCCCATAAATGAAGCAATTTTTGGTTGTCAGATTTTTCTCATTGCAAATTAATGACCATATTATGGTTCCAACAGTTTCAGAAATCAATTAAGTTTGTATTTATGTCTTGTCGTGACGAAAATTTTGATGCATCGACTGGAACAGAAGTTATCGAGAAGGAACGGATTAAACCATGGTGGTAGGGATCAATACCCTTTACCACACTGGTTATGTATATTCAACAAATAAATCAAACTGAAAAATTTAGTCCTGTAAATAGACATTAAATTCAGTGTATTTTTTTTAAAGAATCATTAAGTTATGTATTGGTAAAGGAAGGGGAGAAAAAGAAATATTGTGTTTAAACAGTATTTGTAATTGTGTTGTTTTTGACTAGTAAAGCAGCTGTGAGAATGATTTGGTTTGTATACATGTACACAATTACTTAAATAATGTTGTATGTGTCCACAAACCTGTTCATTCTCATTATAGTCACAGTGCATCATAGTTTCAAAGATCTCTATAACAGCTTTCAATCAGCTAAGTATAACTTCAACACTGACCAGTATTACTGTAACTGCTACAAATCGTAATTTTTTTTCTCAGATCAACCTGAGGCTTTTCTGTGACCAGTAAAAAAAGATGGGAATGGGTTTATAGCATGTTCTGTGTCCAATTACCACGGCTTGCGACAAGGACAAGGGTCAAAGGGTACAGTTGTCGTGAGGCTGCAGCTGAAGGAGGTCCCGTGATCCTATACTTACACATGCAAATGGTGTGTGGACACCAGAGAAAGGTGACCACAAAATCCTAGGTGTACCAGGTCCCAAAATGTATATTCTTGGCCCTGGTTATTGCCGGATGTATGCGAAACTCAGATAAAAATGTGCACTGAACTTTACTACAGACTTTTCATAAGTAAAATAAATTTTATTGTAATCGCTTAGTCCTGTAGTAAAAATGGATCGTTAGGAAGGTTGCACGCTGCTTCAGTACTTGGCTCGTTGTGGCAATGCAGCATTTGATGCTCTTTTCAAGGTCTCTCTTATAGCGCTGAAACTTCTGAGCCTCTAACACATTTATAAACTTAATTTCTGTACGTGTTTTCAGTTTATTGTTATGTTTTCTACCTGCTCTTTTATGTATGGGTAACCAATGTGCTTTTATGTATCAATGACCAAATGTTAGGTAGTTTTCTTTAATGGAAAGTTTCTGTAAATTTGCTGAGGGATATAATGTGTGTAAGTGAGAAATTGTGTTTGTTTTCAGCGTCAGTTCCAGTGCAGCTGGGGCCCACTGAGCACTTGCCTCTTCCTCCAGTGGGCTACCAGCTGGTGAGGGACCCCATTTCAGGCCACTTCCTGCTCATACCCACCACCAACATAGGTGAGTTAACATGTGCCTGGCGTGTCATGTTGTGTGTTATCTGTGGCTTTTGCGCACCATCCACCTTGATAAGAGGACTTACTGTCTGTGTCAACATTTATCGCCACGTGAGCACACACAAGTGGAAATTGCTCTGTAGCACCCAGAACTTTTATTCTTTGTTAGACTACACTTAGACCTGAAAATTAGTACTGCTAAAAAGTTGTACAGAACAGACAGGCTGCAGTGTGGTTCTGAGGCTCTGTACACAGAATTTTTCACTGATGTGTAAGCATGCCATGTGATTAGTCTGTGTGTGCTTGTGTCGATGGGTGTTCACGTGTATGTATGGATACACATGTGTGTAGGGATACCAAACATTGAGAGTAAAAAAAGGGAGACATTCATCTCACAAAAGGAGGACATTTCACTAAAAAGTAGTACAATGAAAATTTTTCTTCTAATCGTAAAAATAAAACATATTTTCATGTGAATAACCAATTTGAATACTAAGTAACACAACGTAATTTTGTTGTGGCAATAACGAAGTGTGTAAGTACATTCCATGTAAAATAACACATTTTAATTTTTCATGTTAGCGTATGTGTGTCAGGATGTGTGACAGCAGTTCCATGAAGATTAATTGAGCATGCAGTTGTGTACCAACAGAAACGGGGAATATTTGATAAAGGTGATATCTTTTCCTATCAACAAAGCCTGACATTTTTTGGCACCAAAAAAAATCAGGTTAGATGCAAAAAAATCTATAATAAGGACAGGTCCTCCTTTTGCCGGATGTCTGGTAATCCTGCATGTGTGAGTATGCATGCACGATACACATTCTTTCCAAAAGATTTTCTTGTATGGTTGGAAATGATGGTTCTTGTTAAAGATAACCTTTCTGTACAGTAAGCTGTAATAACATTTCAGAGTAGTGTTTGCTGTTGTGTGTTATCAGAGAAAAAGAAAGTAAATGCAGACCTACCATCATTGTGTTGTTTTCTTTTTCCAGAAATTATCAGCAGCTGTGCATCTCACTGCACTGATTAGTTGTAGTTGCAGAATATTCATTATTACTTTTTAATTTCTGTCTTATATGAAAAATTTAAGTGTCTGCTTAAAAAAATATGTAATTTTTCATAAGGATATAATTACAAACATACTGATTTTTATTCAACTATACTTTTGAAAGTTTATATTGTTGAAAGCTTTCGTTTACTACGTTTCCATGTGGGATTGAAGTCGAACCGAGGATTGAATCAGTATTGAGTCGATACCCGTTTACATGCAAAATGTCAGTTCGAACTGCAATCGATTTGGATCTGCTAGTTGAAATGTGTGGTGGTAAATGTTTCGCTGCAGCAAGTGAGTTGGTAGTCATGTCATAAATTAATAGTAAACACGTATTGTTTTCTGTTTATGTTGGAGAAAATATCAGACCAATAATCTACACACTACAATGTACCGTCCCCACTGTCTCTGTGTGGCAATGATTGTAGCTGCTGTAAGTAGGCCTACTGTTACAAGTAGAAGCAGTTTCAGTGATTCATGAGAGTGAAGTCAAGCTTATGTCAACACAACAAGTGCATAGATGACTACACAAAGCTAGCTGGTAGCCATATTGGTTGTTCCCAGCATGTTTAACCGTTATGATTTGGGTGCAGAAGTTTAAAATTTTTCTCATGGTTGTTTGACTGGCATGTGCATTTATTTATGAATGTTATTTGTTTATATAGATATTTAAGGTATTTCTTTGTAATGTTTCATACCTTGCTAATCAAAACTGGATAGTGTGATGAGTTGGTTGTCACAAAATAGGTATGTGACTCAGACAACAAACATTAGCTTTTTCAGCAAATATTTAATGTTCCTGTGTAGCATTACTACTGCACTGCTACTGATTAAACTATGATCACTTTAGTTGGAATGGAGCAGTGGTGATGCGTGTGTAGTTTTGCATACTGCATTGCACATCCATCCTGTCTCCAAGGTATAGATGACAGCCTCAAAAGACAGCCTATGGGCCATACCTGGCCTGTAGAAATATTTACGCTGGGTCATCATGAAAGTGTCTTAAGAGAAAAACTAATAAGTTTGAATAATTCAAAGGATAATATATCTTGTTATATTTATGGTCCTTTAGTGTCTTAGGGTAGGTGGAGTATGTAAAATTAACATGAATAACCCTCAAGGTAACTTAATTGAAGAGTCCTTCTGTAGAGCAGCATTATGGTTTGACGTAGCAGGACCGAGTTTAGTTCGGAGATTATATTATTCTACTCATCCCAGTACTTGATATTATACATGAATTTCAAAATAACTACGTATAACAAAGTTTAAAAAAAATTATTTTGACCAAACTATAGGTATTGTTATGAAAGGTTTTTTTTAAAAAAAATAATTTTCAGATACCCGACTACACATCTTTACACTTTCTAAAACAGGGCATATTGTGACCAAATGTACTGTACTTTAAACCGATGGAATCTGGAACATTATATATATATATATATATATATATATATATATATATATATATATATATATATATATAGACACACACATACTAGCTGGCCGACTGCAGCTTTGCTCGCATGACATTATGTAATGTAAACAGTAACTCTGGATAAAATATGTAATGAAGGCTTTTAACAGCTAGCGTACTCAATAACAGTGAACTACAAATTGTCTTAGGCTAGTGTAAAGAGTGCGCGCAATATGCTCGTCTGATGTCACAGTAATTCCCATCGCAAAGTCTTTCACAGGATACGAACCCGTAAACCCACCTCTCCCACACCACTAACTTTATACAATACCTGAGTGAATGCTTAAAGGCAGGCCGTGATAATTCTTTCGTATGTACAGGCTACAGTCCAAAGAAGTTTATTAATGAGTAGGTTGGCAAAAAAGAAACAACTGTTGAATTATTTTTCCGTGATCATTTTCTTTTTTCGGGAGACTGTAACATTTTACTGCTTTTCACATCCTTAATTTTTGAATTTTATAAAATCCTGAATTTGATTTGTAGATATTTACATAAAAATCATCTCAATATCTCAACGGGTATAAGCGATACAGATGATTATTTAAAAACACATTAAAATTTTTTAACAACTTTCAAGGACAAATTTTAAAAAATCCTGAAATAATTTTTTTTTATATTTACATATGATTTATTTTAAAGCAAAAACCATTTCAATATTTCTACTGGTTTAGGAGACAAGTGGGATTAATTAAAAATACGTTTTATTTTTTTAAGAGCTTTCAAGGATGAATTTCGAAAAATTCTAGAAATACTTTTTAGATATTTGGGTGCCTACGGGGCAAGGAAAGCTTCCGTCAAAATTTCATGGTTCTAGATCCAGCGGTTTGGGCTGTGTATTGATGAGTGAGTGAGTGAGTGTGTGTGTGTCAGGACACTTCATTTTATATATATATATATATATATATATATATATATATATATATATATATATATATATGTGTGTGTGTGTGTGTGTGTGTGTGTGTGTGTGTGTGTGTGTGTGTGTTTTTTTTCGTCAGTAAAGCTGTTAATGGTGATTTTGTAAATACTTTACAGCGCCTTTTCCTGGCATAGATATACAGATAGGTTATTTGTATTTGAGTTCTGAGTTATTTAAATATTCTTAATATCAGCTGCATGGCTGTATACATAATACAAATGTTTTCGTAAACATAATTCAGTGCCATGTCTCTATTTTTCATAGTGATAGCAGAGAGTGCATGTGTAGTGAACATAGTGAGAGTAATTTTACTTTAAAAATTAACTTTTTAATTTAAATATAATTTCTTTAAGTATAAAATAAAATGCCACTTGATGTTTAACCACTGAAACTGTTTACAGTATCAAACAATGAAATATTAAGTAGTTTCTGTATTAATATATTTAAAGAATTTTAATTTTAAAATACACGTACTTTTTAGAGTTGCATTTCCAGTATTACATTCTCGGTATGGACATCTAGAAAATACATTGTAGACTTATGGTACTTTTTTTAATCAGTTATCACCACTCAAAATTAATATACTCCATCCTGACATCTTGTAATTTGCATAAAATATGGTATGTTGGCTTCATATCTTGTTTTGGTATGTGTATTTGAAACATTTACACCCATTACTAGTGGCAGGAGGTTATAGCAGTGATTTGCTGTTGTGTGTAGAGCACCTGCAAAGGACGGTCCTATGGCCAAGTTACCCAGCCACTATTCAGCCATCTCTTCCAACCACTCAGCACATCCAGCTGTTTGAGTCGGCTGAGCCGGCCGAGTACTCGGCGCAAACGGCTCGTATCCTGGTGCAGCCCCAGCTCACAATCACCGCTGCACCAGCACCTGTGGATGCTGGCAAGCGCAAGCCTGCCGTCATCAAGATAGAGGACTGCGGCAGCACCATTGTGGATGGTTCAACTGCTATAGTGAAGAGCCATCATTCAGTGGTCCCGGCCACCAGAACGACTGAGGTGTCTGTTGCAACCAACACAGTCTCCGTGCCGGTGTTGTCCAGTGGCACGACCACTGTCACTCCTGTGTCTCAGTTCTTCTATGATCATTCCACTGCAGTGGTGCAGCTTGCTCAGACACCTCAGCCGTCTGCATGTGTGCAGACAGACAATGGGAAGCGATCACAGGTGAGAATTCGGTAATTTTTTATAGTTTGATACATACAATATGAGGTATGTTTAGAGAGTGTCTTGCGTTCCTTGTCTGAAAGATGATCTGTGTAGAGATAAATTGATTGGCTACTGAATTTAGATTTGTAAACATGATAAATATCAAGAACAGCTACTTATGCAAAATGACCATAAAAATTGCAGAAATGTACTATTTACAATTTATTGCTGTGAAATAAACATAAATAAGTAGTCATGAGTAATAAATAAGTTTCATTTTAAAAACTCTATATTTGGGTGGGCTATGAAGACCGGGGAAATTATGAGGTAAAAGTAAGCAAAGTAATTAAAAGAAAGAAAACACCATTAAATATACAGTAACACACAGTTTAAACACATTCTAGCATCATTAAAAGGTGGACAAAATAATTAGCGTATTAAATTCATGTTACAGATATAGTGCACTGATGTTGCACACGTGAACTGCCTGTGTAACAACATGTTTAAAAACACTGTACCATATTAAATTCATGTTATACGCATGTTGCACAGGTCTTGCAAACATTCAAAACGTGTGCAACAACCAATTTTAAAGACATTCTGTCCCCAATAGAAGCTTGACCTAGTTAGTAGCATATTAAATTTGTGTTATACAGATTTTTTACTGATGTTGCAGGAACGCAGCAACCTATAACACATTTTAATGTCAAAAGAATCTGGACAAAATAACTAGCGTATTGAATTCATGTTATACACACCTTTCACGGATGTTACCCTACCTAACACAAAACAGATTATCACAAACCCCTACAATACCAAACACACGTAACGCAAAATGTGTGCACAAATTATGAAAGAAATGTGTGTAAGAAAAAATGTTTACTTACTCAACTCGGTGCAGTGTGCGAACCCTTCGCTGCGATCATTAAATTATGTGTGCATTATGTTTTGTTGCAATACCAAATGTAATGTGCACTGCGATGACCGTAACAAGGAAAATTGTCCCTACAGCTCTTAAGACACATTCTATGCATTATGTTACCTCACATGACAAAACATCATGATGTAACAAAAAGTCAAAAAGGAAATACCAATCATTCGCGATAGCTCTGAATCAAAAACGTCCAGAAAATACCAGCTACATAGACACTAGCACATCCCAAAGCACTTGTACTTTCAACATCCATTGATACTCACTCTGAACACACTGCCAAATTACGCCTCAATACACAGGAGCGGATACACACCTACTATCACCTCAAAAACACTTGTTAGCTGTACGCCAGTTGCAGTTATACTGAATTTTCTGTCCTGAAGAACAGTTACATACTAACATATTAGCCCTACTTTCAATACAAAATATGTGGAGCGCTAATAGCACATAAACAGACAACATGGCGAGCAAGGACAACACAAACTCTTTTTACTAAAAAGCAGCACAATTTTTAGTAATGGGTGTATAGCATTTGATGTGTTATTAATTGATGGTTTGTCATTCCAAAAATTGGTTTTAATCCTTAATCCTGCCTCACAGTGTATAAAAAATTAATTAGAACACAAAAACTAGTAATATATGTATATATCAGTATATTAACTTTTGACCACATAAAAATACACAAACTATATAGGTTGAAAACTGAAATGTGGCCATCAAATATATGTAACTTAATATGTAAATACTATTTGGAGTATCGTCATATCTAATTTGTAAACAAAAACAGAGGTCCAGGCACTGAAGTAGTGCAATATGAAAATGGCCAATACAGTAGTACTAGAAAACTGCATAGTAACATCAGTGACAACTGGAAATGTGAGAAAGAGAAAATAAAAGAAAAAAGGGTAGGTTGTGACTTTAATTTTTGTCAGGTCTGCACAAGTTTTTTCCATTTAACCCTTTGTCGAGCATGGCCGTATATTTACAAGCGAAGGATGCATTGCCGCAGAGAGCATGCTCGTATATTTACGTTTTTAGTTTTGCCCTGGAGAGCAAGCCCGTTTATTTACGTTCATGCGTAGGTTTTAAGTTTTATATAGCTTCTGCGATCTGTAGGTTACTACTGTAACTATTTTCCGTCGTTCATATAATGCTTGTTTAGTTTTTCTTTGTGCCACAGTTACAAATGATGCGCTGCTTGCACACGGCTAAAGAGGCATTCTTTGTTTGCTACTGCCCTCTCTCGTCCAGACAAAGCAACTGTGAGTCGATTGCGAGTGATAGTTGTAACTTGAGACGATAGGAAGCAGCACAAATACCTGTTTTGTAAATTCATATTATAGTTTTACAATAAAAAAAAAAAATTTTGTCCCGCCTTCACTGTAAGGAAAAGTTACGTTCGCGAAAATAAACAGTTTTATTTACCATGGCGTCTAAACGCAAACGGTCTAAGCTAAGTGAGAAGGAAATACAAGAAATAATAGCAAACTGGGAATCAGCAAGTGAGAGTAGTGACGTAAATAATTCTGATTCTGAAAGTGAAGTCCATGAAGAATTACAAGTTACGGGAAACGAAGAAAGTGACGAGGTCAGTACACAAAATATTACCCCGTTTACCTGTCCTAGTATTTTTGAGTGGCAGAGTGATTGTGAATTTTCACCTGTGACACTACACTTTGATGATGTAACATCCGGAATTACAGATAATATTGATTTATCGGAAAATCCGAGTGAATCTGAGGTTTTCAAACAAATGTTTGATCATGATTTGGTTGAACATATTGTCCATGAAACAGATAAATATTTCTCCTTTGTTACAAA